>JAVQJF010040658.1:0-82335 GCA_036023855.1 Gadopsis marmoratus | reverse complement strand
GCAGGCTAATTTGTGAAAATCTGAAAGTTTAGGATTTAATGATTGCTACTCCAACATGCAAAAGGCCTATCGAGTGAATGACATACTGAAACAATTAACAGGGAGACATGGAAAAACTGAAAGGAAAGAAAGTAGAAGGCATTCAAAGAAGAAAGCCCTAATGAGGGGATGGAGAGGCTGCAGGAGAGATCTTGTGGACTGGCTGGCCATGTAGGAGGTGGGGAGGGACGGATGGGTGGCTTTCTCTCTGGGAACACATGATGGGCAGCCTCATTAACACTCAGCTCTGTCCAAGCAATGCAACTGACCAGCAGGCTGGCTGCCAACAAACACAGTCCTCCTTTGCAGAACACACGGTGAGGTGTTTTTGATGGACGAGTCCGTGTTTTTTCATTGAGCACTGAGCACATGTCCTCTCAGCAGGTGAAGCGAGGCGAGGTTCTGGACTCTGAAGCTACTGATGCGAGTGCAGATGGTGGCCTAGGCTGTGTACAGTCATAAAACACATGGCACAGAGTACAGCTTCTGGCCTCAGAAAATGCGTGCGAGTCAAAACAAAGATGACCATATCAGGATGAAACAAAACAAATGACGGCTCCATCAGCTGCTGAAGGCACCGGGGAGTGTGGCGCCCCTCCTCCCAGAAAGCTCAAGATTGTCAGATGACATTTTAAAAAGCCACTGGAGAGGGACAAAGCAGGAAAGAGAGGCAAAATAAACCAAACCAGATCACATTCCTTAGGATGGCCTGCTCACTGACACAGTGTCAAATCTGGCCACCCAAAATGTAATATAGATACTCATCCCAGAAAACCCATGCTTCACGTTTAAATCCAAGCCTTCCTTTGAAAATCCTAAATCAAGGATGCAGTTTTCATTTTTAGTTCATGGGGGCTATTCAATTTTTATTTTTAGGCATCTGCTAATTTAGAAGAACAAAAAAATCTCTTCTTGCCAAATTGTTCATTCATTATTTCAATTATGACGTTACAGGACCTAGTTCAAAGTGGTGAAATGATCCCAATTCAGATCTAGTGGTCAACATAAAAACTCAAGCGTGTGGCTCCAATACATGTGTGAAAATGAGAAGATTTTGTTATTATACAATGCAATCAGGCATGGCATGAGAAGGTTTTAACATTTCAATGCACAGATTACCAAAATCCTCCAACAGGAGGGGGACAAGTATGATGAGGGGGTGGGCTCCACTCACTTAGAAAAACATCTCTAATGGAGGGGAGTTATTCTTCATCAGAGAACCACCCAACCACAGCAAATCTGTTTAGTGAAAGCAGAGCCATGGCTTTACACAGATTATGCTGTAGCACAACAGCTAAAGCAGATTTGTAAGACTGCAGTGATTTTTCCTTTTTTTTTTGGCGAGAGAAAATATGACCGCTGCTTGATATCTGAAGTGACCGCTTTGGCACAGATGTGGCCAATACATCACGCAAAAAATAAAATAAAACAAAAAAAAATTCAGACAGAAATTAAGATGCATGACGAGACTTTTCTACAAATCTGATCTCTCTTCAGGGTGTCTTTGTTTAATTGTTCTCCTCATCCTCTACAACCAGACAGTGGACATGTCACATTATAAAGTAATCCTAACTAGTCACTTATTCATGTATTACAAAACAAAAAAGGGCAAAAAGAGTATGAAGAGCAGGAACTATGCTCTGCTTCCTTGTGTGATACCCTGAGCCAAAACAAAAGGCTGTCTGCTGAACAGCGTTTGTAGGAAAACCTGCTGTCTTCATCTTAAGCACATGCCCAAAATATGACCCATGGTAAAAAATATTAACTGCAGGGAAGTTGCACAAACTGAGTGTTAATGCAACCAGCAGTCACTGGTGATGCTTATTGCCAACAACAAGCTCACAATTTTAGCAGCAAACTTACAACTATAGATTTTTACTTTTTAAATCCAAGAAGGCTGACTGCCTGCTAATGCTACCAGTATTTGACAGGTTGGTGGTGTAATCTTACATTGGTTCTACAGTCTTCTCTAAACTGGTGTATCTGACATGCAGAAAATCAGAACGATTGAGACCCCCAGGAGGAGCATCTGAAGGCATTTACCTTTTGCAGTTCTGTACCACTGAACAAAAAAAACACACCACACTACACTAAGTAGAACACACACTCTCACAAAATGACACAGGCGCTCTGCTCACACACAAAAATGTACATGAGCTCGATTGTGTGTAAAAAAAAAAAAAAAAAAAAAAAGTCTGAGGGGAAAAGAGAGAACGCGACTCACCATCACCAAAGAAAGCTACTCCGCGGTGCCTGTTAGGGTTCTTTTGGACAGTTTCCTGCCGGCAGCGGCTGCAGCACCAGCAGCAGCAGCAGCGCCTCCACCTTGTACGAGGCTCGCGCTCAGAGAGCAAGGGGTGGGCTGCATTTGGGTGCTGGGGCAGCGAGAGCTGCAGGGTAGGAGAGGAGGGAAGCTCGGCTGCACAGGAACAGAAGAGGAGGAGAATGGCAGCTACCTTGACAAGAGGAGAAACGGCGCTGGAGTCAGGGCCCGTAAGCTCAATATGCCACTGACAGACAAGCTGACTCGTTCCTCTCCTGCTTTCAAAACCTGCCACCTCAAAACAAAACAAACAAAAAAAACAAAACAAAAAAAACACCCACGCACTCTATCTCCGCTCTCCCCTGACCCCAGCCTGCTGGAGTTCTCCTCCTCCTCCTCCTCCTCCTCCTCCTCCTCTCTTCCTTTCTCTCGCACTATACACAGCGTACAGCCAATCCTCGTAGGCCGTTGCCAGCCAATCTGAGGCAAGCAGAAACGATAGATCCCGCCCATTGGTGCACACCCACACAATACACACACACAAACAGAGGAGTGAGAGAGAGTAATGAGGAAACATAACGAGTGCAACAGAGAGAGGCGATGAGTAGAGAGAATGAGCGAAAAGAAAGGGGGAGGGGCGGAGCGTGATCACCCCGAAGACGGAGCAACAGGAAAAGAACAAGAGAACATCAACTGACTGAAAAATGAACTCATGCCACCACATCAATGTATAGTGGGAGGAATAAAGTGTAAAAGAACCAAAGGACTTGAGTAAAAAAAACAAAACAAAGGACAGGTTGGTATGAGTAAAGCCCTCATTAACCACAGAAAACACAGGCTGAAGAATAGGTGCTGCCTGAACAGAAAACACACACACACACACACACAGCAAGCAGTATACCATCAACAGCCCTCACCTTCTTCCTTTCCTCTGTTTCAACTCTGGTCGTGTCTCTCCAGCTGGCCGCCATAAACATACTAAACTAACACACCTTGTTTTTCCTGCTTCCTGTTGTGTGAGTGAGGGGGGAAAAAACTGCTGAAAAATGCCAAACGCAACTGTACACAGGGCAGAAGGTGGCAATGGAAAACACAAGGCAGCCAGATTTAACCCTCCAACATGCAAATCAAAATATCATCTACTAAATGTATTCATTGGGCTAATACTCCTCCCCTAAGAAAAGGAAAAGAAAAAACTTTTCCTGAGTGGAGCTCCACCTACAGCACATTGCACAGCTGAACACACAAATGTTTGACTCATGCAAGTGTAACTGTTCCACAGAAAAATATCCTAACATGATATAACAAAACACAGGGCCTACCAATAAGCAATTCAAGCAGTTAGATCAAACATGAATTCAGCTCAAAACATGTTCTGTGAAAAGTTACAAAATCAGGGTGGATTTACGGTGTGTTATTTTATTTATTTTTTTGCTGAAATATAGCAACAAGGACAGCCATTTTCTCTGGAGCTTCGTAGAGAGTGAATGTGTGAGTGGGTGGAAGAATATGTAAGAAAGAGAGTGTGTGTAGTGTGGCGTGTCGTGTCGTGTTGGGGGAGGGGGGGTGGGGGGGGTAACACCGTGCCTGAGCAAACACACAGGGACTCCTCACGATCACTCAACAGTAGTTCTGAGCATCCAGAGGGCCTGGCATTACAGCAGCATTATAACCACTATCATTCAGTTCAGCCTGGAAATTCTGCTACATGGGCTGGGAATCACTTTATCACAATATTCCATTCCATTTTCCCACAATGATGACATTGTTATAAAACCAGGAGAATTTGTAATAGGTTACAAGGTCTGTTATATCATAACTGTAATTTAAGAGTAAAGATTTACTCCTAAAACAGCCAAAGTCATTCCTGAAAAGGCAGATTTATTTACTCCATTTTAGAAAGCTTTATTACAAGCAGCTGAAATTAAGTAGTAAGTAGAGTAATGAGTGCTTTCTTAACATGCCCATTGGATCATAAACATAGATGCCATCATTTCAAACCTTCAAATAGCCATGAAGTGGCAAAGCAGAACAGTTCAGAGTTAAAATGTTTTCAGTAAAAAGGAGAAAACACTGCTACCTCACGATCACAATACAAATGTCAGTGTATCAATAATGCATTGGCATACCATGACATATTAGAAAATGAATTATTTGTCCCACATCTGTGACTCTGGAAATATTAGCCTAGACTTACTCTAAATAATTTTAAATCAACAACAACTACATAACTATTATTAGTTTCTTATTACTTTGAAAGTGAGCTGGCCCTCCTAGAAAGCACTGATGCTGACAACCACACCAATAAATTATGCAACACAACCTCATCTGGATCATTTCTAAACAGCAGTATATAGGTTACTTTATGCAGGCCCCAGTTAATGTAACCCAGCCAAAGCAAGAAGGAGAAGTAGGGCATCCTGACCTACATTAGGGAACGGGCTCACTGAGGTGCTTACTCAACTGAGAGTCAAGTCCCCTTGAGATCAAGGTGCCGTATGTTTGACGTGGTCAACACTCTTTGTCAATTTGTGGCAGCTCTCATGCTGGTCGTTCCATCACTGGAGAGATGACTCGAACACATACAACATATTTATCAAACAATAACAATGAGTGATTTAGTCAGGCCCAAACTCAGCTGTCGGCTGAGACCGACTAGGATAAAAGTTAGAAAAGCTGGCTTAAAGGGTTGAGGGTCAAAATACACTTTTACCTGGCAAAGACTGTGTGCTGAACAATGCCTATATGCCCACCTACATTTGATAAAATCACTAGAAAAGCTTTTCATGAAGCTGAGAAATCTCATGAAAATACAGGCTATTTAATGTGTTTTGTTAATGTACTAACTGCCCAAAACTCACAGACTTAATAAAAACAGGCATGTTTGGTTAATATTTAAAAAGGTTTGAATTGTCCCGTGGTAGAGAGAGGGTTTTGTTTGAAGGGAACAGTAAAGCTCTAACAGTTGGTATGCCAGGGTGGCAGGTTTGCCTCCAGAAGGGGCTCTGTGAGAACCCAGTGGGAGCCAGAGCGCTGCAGAGCACTCCTCCAGCTCAGACCTGGCCCACATTGCTTTTACATTTGGTCACCAGAAGCCTTCTGGAGTCTACATTTGACTCTACAGCCTACACAATCTTCTACAACCAAAATATACCCTGATAACCGACTGATATTAGGTGGTGACATGATGTGACATTCGGTTCCGTTTCATTCCTTCTGCCAGTGGTAGCAAAATGGGGTAAACAGTCTTTTGTGTTAATTAATTCCTCCTTTTTTGATAGATGTTCCAGCTGCATGTAGTGGTCAGCCCACAGCTCTCGTCTGGATTTCCTGGTCTAGACTATTAGTTTACGTTAAAGGCTAGCAGCTAGCTTGGAGCCTACAATGGGCTTTTAGCTAGCTGCGGAGATATTGCTGGAAGTTCTAATTGCGTTCTGTGGCCAGCCACAGTTCTCACTTGGATATCCCCGGCCTCAGGCCGGTTGGTGGGCAGATTTACAATTCAGCACCTGAACTACTGAGCAGGCCATTCCCAAAACGCATGGGCTTTGAACACTGGTTTCAGGGTTAGAGGTTGCAGTTCTGTCACCATCCCTCACCACCCTCAAGGTTCAAGGTGACCTCAGTCACAGGCCCAGTGAATGCCCAGTTCATCACAGGATTGAACCTGTATCTGAAATTCCTCCATTTCGGATGCTGCATACAATCCATGTCCTATAGACTATCGCTCCAGGAGAGTGGATCACCTCCACAGATCTCAAGGATGCCTACTTTCACATTCCCATTCATCCCTAATACAGAAAGTTCCTTCGCTTTGCCTTTCAAGTATCAGTTTGCTGTGCTTCTGCTCTGCCTATCCCTGGCTACTCACATTTTTGCCACATGCACGAGGGCAGCCTTAACTGCCTTCAAATTGGACTAAGGTGAGTAATAAAATCTCTCGTACCGCGATGACTGGCTTATTTGCAGAGGCAGAACAGGCAACATCCATGGTCCTCGCTCATAGTGAATTGGGAAAAGAGTTCACTGCATCCAACACAGCAGACCACCTTTATTGGCCTGTCCCTGGATTCAGTCCTAATGCAAGCTCACCTGACTGTTAGGCAGGTAAGAGTTGGTACAGTTTTTCCATTTTGGGGCAAGTCTGACAGCCCAGACATTGTTCAGGATACTGGGGATGCTAACAGCAGTCTTGACAGGACTAAAACCTTTGGTGAGGCAGCTTTTAGCTTTTATGCGAGCAGCTGGAACAGTCTGCCGGAGGACATCAGGGTAGCTGGAAGTGTGGACATTTTTAAATGTAAACTTAAAACCTACCTCTTCAGGCTGGCTTTTGATTAGGAATGTTTTATAGACATTACTTATTTTATTTTGAACAACTATTATTATGTATTTGTATTATTATTTTATCTATTATATTTTCAGTTTTATTATTAATTGATTATTTTAAATTTATATTTTATTATTATTAATTTTATTGTTGTCCTTTTCATCTTGACCTTTATCTGGTTTTTAGTCTAGTTTTTATTTAACTTTATTTTCTTACTTACTCTTAATTATTGTTTATATTGTTATAGATTAAATTCTATTTTATTACATTTTTATCTCTCATTTTCTCACATGCACTGGTTCATATACATTTTTTGTGTTTCTGTTGTTTTTATGGTCTACACATGTTCTGTCTTATCTGTGAAGCACTTTGAACTGTACTTAACTGTATGAAAGGTACACCCCTAGGGCTGATGCATCTACATCCCCTACAGAGATGGTACAACAGTCTCCACATGGACCCATGTTTACACAGGTGGGTCAAGGTCAGAGTAACTCACAGGTGCATGGTTCATCTCCGTCGGTGGAGGGACAGCACATTTCTGCTATATGGTATCCCTCTCGGCTCAGTTCCAGCAAGGCGAGAGGTGATGACAGATGCCTCATCTCATGGTTGGGGGGCGGTATGGCAGAAGAGGTCAGTCCAGGGGCTATGGAGGCTTGAGTGGAGAGGACAGCACATCGACGTCCTACAACTCAGGAATATCTACTTGGCACTGAAGCACTCCTTGCTCATTCGGACAGACAACACTTTGTGTGCTTCATATCAACCATCAATGAGCGACAAGGTCACTGAAGTCCATAAGGGAGGCCCAGAGACTGTGAAAATGGGCTCAACCATAATGGCCTCCTTGAGGGCAATGCACCTCCCAGGCAGAGCAAACATAGTGGCAGATTACCTCTCACACCAGAGGCTGCCCCCTGAGGAATGGAGGTTGCACCCTCAGTTAGTGCAAATGATTTGGGAAAGGTATGGGGAAGCCCAGACAGGCCTGTTTGCCTCAGAGGGCACAACTCATTGTCCTCTGTGGTTCCCCCCAATGCCCCTGATAGCGCTTACGCTTCACAGGGTGAGATTGTCGCATCACAGAATCCTCCTAGTGGCCCCCAAGTGGCCATCGAGGAGATTATCACTTATCAGCCTGTTGGATTGGGATCCATGGCAGCTTCCAGTAAGAGCAGACCTCCTTTCCCAGCTGGTCGGAAGAGTTTGGCATGCATCTCATTGCCTCCCTTCACTTTGGGTATGGCCATTGAGGGGGATCGGCCACTCCTAATTGACCTTAATCCCTCAATTTGTGAGACCTCACAGAGCGCAAGGTCTGCGCAGCAGCGTCCTGGACAGCCCATTCAAGGTTTTATCACCTTAACCTTGCTTCTGCATCCACAGTAGCATCTGCTATTCTTCCATTAGCAGCTGACCAGTAGGTGGGTGTCTATTTCCTTATGACACTGCTGGAGTGAGTCATCCACTTTGTTTACTGCCACTGGCAGTCAAGAAGGAATGAAACAGAACGGAAGTTACGAATGTAACTATGGTTCTGTGAATTCCTGGATGACTGCCAGTCATGCTGGTCACTCCTTTTTTGGGTGAGAAGATTGTGAGAGGCAGAGTGTAGGCTACCACGTGGTATTTAGAGCTGGGACGCACAGGTAGCCTACACGTCATGCAAGTGACTTTGTTTACATAAAATCTCGACCTGTGACGAGGAGACATATCCAGTTTTTTTACTGCCACTGGCAGTCATCCAAGAATTCACAGCATCATAGCTACCTTCGTAACTTCCGTTATCTGCTCTGAAATAAGTGAAAGCATTTAGACTTTGACAAATCACACAAGGAACAAATGAAAAAGTAAACTAATTCCTGCATGCATTTTAAAGACATAATATCTGCTTCAACTGACAAGAGGTAAATAAACTGACACGCAGAACAGATGACAGATTCAGACAGTAATCTCCTCCACTGGAAACCAACAGAGGCCCTGTAATTCTGAGAGGCAGATAATTCAACAATTTCCCACTGAGTGACTCCATTTATAGCAGCACTTATATCTAGGAGTATGTAGTACGCCAATCATTCGCTCACAGCAAACACACCGAAAGCTCATTAGTCACAAACGTGAGGACACACTTCAGTGCTTCACAGGTTCTTCCTCTGGGAGTCTCCATTAGCTACAACAGTGCAGTTATGTATTATGATGAAGCTAAACTTCAGAGCAAGAAGACCACGAAGACCTAAGACGTTTATAGTCTGGCCCATTATTGTTTGAACAGTGCTTCTGTGTAAAACAGGTTTTATTTCGAAAATAAATATTTATATCCAAACCCTCTACTAGGTGTGAAATTATTATACATATGTGTATTGACAGGCAGCCGGAGGTGATATAAACAACTTAAAAATAACGAGTAGAACATTTACCCAAATAACTTCGGTTTTTGTCTGTATTAGCCAATACCCTGAAAGGTACTGTGCTGTTTTTCCAATTTTGCGTGTAATCTAATAAATTAACACATTATTTTAAACTGAAGTAGAAATTTCCATGAAATTAATTCAGGTATGTCTGAATGTTCATCCCCAAGCCAATTCTTTCACACAATACTGGCATCAAAAGTCAACTTGACAACAACTTGGTTCATAACTCAAGTCAGTGAAATGTTACTTCTGCCTTGTGTAAAAAATATTAATGACATCTTATTGATTTTTGTTGTTGCTATAATGGAACGCCAGTGATGACAGGTGTCAGCAAAACATATTAAGCAATGTATGGTGACATAATGACATGGAGAGGAGGAAAGAAAAAACACACAGGCATGGTCAACTCTGACTTACATTGAACAGGTTTGTCTTGTTTCTTTCACAGAAAAGTCCTTGTGCTGGCATGTGCTTCAGCTGTTGCCATGGGACACTGCTTCCTAGCAACACATCTCGGGCCCACTGTAGGTTCTGTGGTGGAAAATAAATAAATGAAACAAAACCCACATATGTTTGTATGTACACTTCTTTATAATACACACACACACACACACACACACACACACACACACACACAATCATTCATAATGAGGAAAAAGGCATAGCCTCTATCAGAATAGATTGACAGAAGCGATAAACAGATGTATCTTAGCATGCAGTATTTAATATTTGCTAAGCAGAAAATTATGCCCATCTGCAATCAGGAATATGCAGACCTCTTTTCAGTGTGATGACTCACAAATCAGTGTCTACACCAGTGGCCTGTTTGAAAAGATAGCAAGCTAACGCCACTTCATGTTATCTTTAACAAATCCAGCAGCCTATAGCATGAAATTACAGACTTCCTCTCCTTCTATCTTGGAGTGAGGATAAAGCTGGACAGTCAATGTGAGTGGAGTCGTTTTCCTGAGAACAAAAGTTGCACGGAGGCTTTTAACACGGGATGTGTTGGGTTCTGAGGGTAGCTAAGCTAACCTATGTCAACAGCATCATATCAACCGACTGTGTCATCTAGTCACTGCCAGGGTGCATTTGCTTTTATCCAGGCTGCTGATAACTCACTGGAGGCAAAAACTGAGAGAAACCTTATCGATTGTGTAAGCCTCAATCAAGGGTTAATGTACATTTAATTGAGCCTCAAGCAAATTACTTATTCATTTTAGTGTTTGTAACTCTTAATAAAACACAAAAATGTAAAGAAGATACTACAGCTGGGAGACATAAAGCCCATGCCACTGCACATACAGTACTCTGTCAAATGTGCATATAATAAAGTATAAAAAGAGTGAGGACCTTTCAAAGCCCCATTCACCCTTATTCAGTAGCAACAAAGCTGTATTACAAAGGTTTGACAAACTGAGTGCTGACAAAAGGATGCCTCCACAGTGAAGCTCAACCGCAACCGCCCTGTGCCAAACTGGCAGAGCGCGCACTGTGCTACCACCCACGCACACCTCTGCCCACAGAGCCTCATCGCCAGCACAGGCGGTTTCAGCAACTTGTGTATCACTGTCGAGCTCACAGACCCACAAGAAGATCCAAAAAAAAACAACAAAGCCATCGCAGCTCTGATACAATCGTCACTGTAATAAGCAATGCAAGAGGTGCACGTGGCTTTCAAGGGAATTGTAGGAGTTCTTAGCAAGCCCCATCTTCTGTAAATGTCACCATTAATGACAGAGGATGGTGATAATAGGTGTATGCCTTAGCTCTAATGGATGACTTGGCCTTTGAAATGCCACGAGAATGGACTAGTGCCATCAGTTAATAGGGGCGGACTGACCTGATGGGTTTTGCTGTTGGTGTAGAAGAAGGCCAGGCGGTAGAGGCTCTTGTAGTGTTGAGGGAAGCGGCCGAGGCAGAGGAAGAGAGCACGGACGCACATTTCCACCAGCATTCGTCTCTGGTCGGCACGTTCTATAGGCAGGGCCTTGGGCACCTCTATTACCTCAGCGGGGGGCTCTGGCTTCCTCTTTCCCTCACTGGCTGGGGTTTGAGGAGTGGTCTGTTGAGAGGGGGCTGGCTTTGGAGGGGTGGCTGGGACAGGAAGAGGATGAAGACAAGGGTCTGCAGAGACTTTGGGGGCTGAAGCCTCAGGTAGTATCACCACTACAGCTTCTACTACTTCCTGGATAACTTTTTCTTCTGTCTGGATGCCAGAATGCTCTTCATGTGACGCTAAAGGAGGATTTAAATTAAAGACTTCAGGACTTGAACACAAGTTTTGCATGTTTTCTTATTGTTTAATGTGGAGCAAGTTAACAAGAGATCACATCGGAATATAGGTGCACATTTAAATACTTTAGTGCGTATTGTCATATATGGTGCAGGTAAACGCAGCCAGAAAGGATGTCATTTCAATCTGAGTGTACCTGTGTCCTCAGATGCGGACTGCCCATCCTTCACAGGGGTTGTACTTTCTGATGATAATGAACTGGCTTTCCCAGAAGCAGGTTTGTGGCTGCTGTCTTGTGAGCTGGTGGGATCTGTGAAGGCATCCTGGGTGGAGTTGGAGTCAGAGAGCATCACCACCTCACTGTCCTGACTGCGCTCTGCCAAAACAAAGAAACATCATGGGTCATAACACCAGTTGCATGGACCCAGATGAAGACAAATTACTTCAGCCTTTAAGGATATAATGGATAAATACACATAAATATGTTTTATCTGTCCAAAAAGTGGGGTTTGTGTACTTATTAGTTGATTATACTCTTAATTTCAGGTGGGATACTCTTTCATTGGTCAATAAATTGAGATTACTGTATTGTATGAATTTCAACCAATTATCCAAATTGCATACTTTAGCAGCTTGCGTAGTTTCAAGCCATTGGATGGTGATCTGTTTTTAAATGCCAAACATTGTGTGTGTGTGTGAGGTGGGGGGGGTGGCACAAATCCTTATTAGTGTTTTGAAGGAGTGTTTTTGATAAGTGGTCCAAAATCAAAATGCCAGCATTCCTCTTAATTGTCATGGTGTGCAGCCTCAGCAAAAAAACTTGTCCTTGGCAGGGTAGATAACATAATCAGAAGGGCAACAAGCTTTTGCTATTTCAGTGAATAATGCACACAAGGGACTTTCAAAAGATTCACAGTCATGAGTTAACAGCAAAGTTACCATGGTGCTGTCAGATTTATGTTAACTGACATACACATAGTGCTTCCTACACTCCATTTTGGATTAAAAACACATCCTCTTAAAGAGTTTGGTGGGTTTGAAGAGCAGTACCATTCAGGGAAGCCAGCCACATTGGAGACCTGGGCAGGCAGTAATCATGGTCAAACTCTGGTGAGGCTGTTGAAGATATGGGGAGCTGGTTTTAAAATATAACCAAGAAAAGCTGTTGCTGTGAATTTATATAAAAAAATAATAAATTAAGAAAAACCCTGCAATGTTCCCCCAAAAATCAATCATTTACCTTTCTTGACAACTGAGTACAGATATAATGCCAGTCCCTTTGAAAATGTAGAACCTGATTCAGACACAAATGCCAATGAGGCTGCATAAAATGTGCAGTGCAAGTGTTTTGATATTTTGACGGGATTAATATTTTCCGTATTTCTGAAGATATTTCAATATTTCCAACCAATATTTAATAATATAAGGCCTGTGATATGATCTTTGGATAAAGCCAAGAGCTGCCTCTTCAGCAATATAGCTAAGATACATAACTGATCTCTTATTTTACTGTCAAGCAACATAAAGAAAACATGTGGTTTAATCAATTAAGAATATAATACGATGATAATACGGTAACAGGATATCATAAAGGGAGCATTTTCCCAGATACTGATTAAAGGCATGTCTGAAACAGGCCCTACACTCTTGTCACCCTGACGTGCTTTAAGCAGGACTCAAGCCAGAAACAATGGACCCCTACAAGCAAACATGTGCATGGTGGGGTATTTTCTGACTTCAGTCTCATAGTTGTGTGCCAGCCACATTCCCCTGACATGGCATGTTCACACTAATTGACCATAATTTCTAATTATGGCCAATTAGTGGAAAACAGCAAAATGCATGACTTGCACAAGATTTTGCAAGATTTTGAAATATCTCCAGAGTTTAACTTTGTCAAATTAAGCCCACACCAAACTCAAATCAAATGTGACCACATGATTCCCCAAACAATTTAGTGATATTGTGAGTGGGGGACTGATTTTATCCAGTCATGAAGACATTCACCCGATTAGAACTACATGCATATAAATGGCAAAGCAGGTGGTAAAAGCAAGCAGGCAAAGAGGTAGCAGGCAGGCAGGTAGGTAGGTAGGAAGGAATCTGGAAAGGGTGACAAAACTGGCAACGTGGGCAATATGGCTGCGTTATTTGCACATTCAAGCTAAACATGACACACATGGGGTGGGTGAACGGATGTCACTGTTTGACATACAGCTTCTGTTTCACAATACCGTGCATAGTTACAACTAATGAAAATGTTCAAGATTCCTGAAATTGAAATCCAGGCTGCTTTAACTCTGCCATGCTCAATGTATAAGTATGTGGCAGTTTTCGGTTTATTCTGACATGTTGGTGACACAATAAAAAGACTTCTCTGAAATTCAAACAAAGTCAATTATGATTGCAACACTGCGAGTAAAAGGGCTAACATAAAAAAGGTTAATGTGCATGAATCGTCAGTTATAATGTTTAGTGTACATACACTGTGCTACATGTACATTACTGAAAGTAATAATGTACATCCAACACATTACTGCATGCAACTATTATGTCTGTTTTTCAAAAACACATTTTCTATTTTGATATCCAGCTTTATGAGAAAAATATAGATAATACCCTTATAATTATACCTTTTTCTTAATCAGGTAATTTATTGAGATTAAGATCTATTTTGTAGAAGTACAGTAGAAGAAATAACACACTTCAGTCTATAATTGATACTACATGTGTAAATGCTGAACTTTCTTTAATTAGTTACCATAAAAATGGAGTGAATTACTAAGGATGTTAAAACTTGTGTGTGGCTGGCTTGTTAGTTTGTTGTGTTTATATTTCTTCTGCTGAACTCACAGGTCTCCTGCAAAAGAGATCTTAATCTCAATAAAATACCTGATTAAGTAAAGGTCACAATAAGGGAGGTGCTTGCAGAGACATATGTAACCACTGTAACCAAGACTTGGTTATTATTGGCAAAGCACTCTGGAATAGCACCTGGGCTCTCTGACAACGCAAACCACTCTGTTTAACCAACTGTGCTAAACACACAGTGCTGCAACAATCAGGATCACTGAGAAATTGCGATTTTGGTGGTGTGGTACCAGCCGACAGCAGATGATTGAGGCCAAAAAACACACAAGCCTGCAATATTGAACAGATGTCTTCATGATGTTATAGGCTTAAGGAAGTTACAACAAAGCAACAATTGTAAAATATTAAGAGATGCAAGATGATTGGTAAGGAAATACAGTAAGACCAGCAATAAAGCAGCAAATAGAAATGGATGTTATTTCAGCACACGCACAGGTCTAAATGCTCTCTGCAAAATGTAATCTTCCAATCTATTTGTTTCAACACTGCTGCTCTGTCAGGCATAGCAAATTAGTCAAATAATCAGTAGCCATATTGCCCATTTCACCACATCCCAATCACCCAGTGCATGGGGATCATTGTAACTGAAACCAAAGCCATTAAGCATGGTGATTAGCAATCTGAGCACTCCCCAGTGGGCTTCCTGTCCCAGTGCAGAAAGGGCAAAGAGCCCAACCCCAGAGACGGTGCCTAGGACTGGGACTGTACCATCAGCCTGCTGCTCCTCATGCCGCTGCTGCTGCCACTGTTGCCGTCGGAGTGTTTTGCGTTTGGCGTAATCATGGTCAAAGGGCGTGGCCACGTAAGGCGGGGAAGTCAGACCTGGGGTCGTAGCTGATGGAAGGGAGGAGCTGTGGGCGTTCCCTATGCAAACTGTTGAGCAATTAAAGTCTTCATCCATCATGGAGGGGGGTTTCTCCCTGCAATGGATCAAGAACAACATTGAGCATGAAGTTCAGCCATAAGATTGAATAGTTGTTCGGAATTCCTGCTGGGTTATATTTCGGTATCTTACTTTTCATGGGACCTAGGCATGCTTGGCATATTCTTCTCTTCCCCCCTGGCAAATGGCCCGGTAGCGGCCTCAACCAGCAAACCGAACAAGACCTCGTGTTCCAGATCAGGCTCATTAGCCTCTAGTAGTTTTAGAATGGTGGCACTGAGACGGAAATGTAACTAGAAGAAAGAAGTTGCAAAAATAATTGTAATGTCTTTAAATGTGAATGCTTTCAGACCCGTATCTTACATAACACAATCTATGTGACACAACTAGAAACAATTTCATCTACCAGCCTCAGGAAGTTTACCTCTAGGGCCTCCATGGCCAGGTCAGGAGGATTATGATAATGGATTTTCCGGGGGTACCTGGCAGCTTCTTCATGCAAATAGTGTGCTGCCTATAAATATAAAGAAAAAAGGAAAAAATAAATAAAAAATGTCTTGCAAGGGTGGAAGGGCAGCAATATTTGTTTCTGTAGGCAGATTATGAAACAAATCCAGGGAGAACAAAAAAATGTCTACAATAAACTTCATAGTGAAGGATTATTCCAGTTACTAATGTAGAAGTAAGGAGTACTTAGAAACAGGCTTTTTATTAGGAGAGAAAAAAAACAGATAATTAAAAAAATTGGTATTGTTAAAGACTTCAACCTTCAGGAAACTAATTTGAAAATCACCAGAGTAAATGAACACAACAACATTCATTAATAAACAAATTATTAGCTTATTATCAGGTCAAACTCGAATCTACAGCCTGAAGTTGTTTACCTTTTTGTAAAACTGCAGATATTCCACTGTAGTCTGTTTGCGTTTCTCTGCTATCTTCCCCAGCATGTAGTGAATGAGCCACTCTTCTTCATCACTGTCACACTCACAATGGGAAGCACCCTGGAAACACTGGAACGCCGTCTCCAACATGGAGTCTCTCCTTTCTTCCATCTGAAACCTCACACACACACCCTTCATGAGTGATTTGGCTCAAGGCGACAGATCAATTTACTCTACAACGTATTCACGTGTGGAACAAGCAGTGACAGGATGTGACATCGGTTTAGCTCACACATGGAAAACCTGACATAAAAGGTAACTTAACATAATAAACTGGCAGGGAACACAGATGAGCAACAATCAAATTCTGCTCATGTTAACATGTGCCCCACCTGTTTAACCACCTCTGGGGGGAGCTCGTTGCGCCACTGCTTGAGCTGCCGGGAAGCAAACGAATGCAGCGCATATGATATGGTACCGTACTCGATCCACAGAGCCAGGTTGGAGCGGTCTATCTCCAGGGCCCTCTTAAAGCAGTTCAGCACTGCCTGGGAGTGTTTCCATATTGGAACGTCACTTTTCAGCTCATTGGAGTTGAGCTTTTCCTGGATACGGCTGGCCCTAGCTAAAGCCATACCTGCCCAGGAGTCAAATCTGAGAAAAGATACATGTTTCTAGTAAAGTCACTGCACTTGATGGATTATAATACAATAAAATGATCCCTACACATTGACATTTAACTGCTAAAGTTACATTTTGCCTTCAAAAATTTACATATAATTTGTAATGTGCACTAGCGTTGACACTTGTGGAGAAATGAGTTACCTGTTGGGACACACGCATATATCATGCAAATAAAACTTGATTGCTTTGGACTGCTCCTTGTTCTTGAAATGGTAATCAGCCAGCAGGTAGTAGATCTCATTAATGATTGGAGGTGCAGGAGCACTACCCTCAGGAAGGCACGGAGTCTTAAAAAGAGAGAGAGAGAAAATTCAACATTTCTTTAATCATCGTGTTTCTTAGTGACAAACCCGTTAATGAAGTTGAGAGTGACATAAAGGCAGAGCAAGACTTTCTCACATTCAGCGTTGGCCCACCAACTGACCTTTTCTGTCGTGCCTTCAATGTAGGCTGCCACTTCATTCATGGTGAGGATGGGGGTGTCACTTTGGGGGACGATGCCAGCAAACCTCCTCAGCAAATTGGCCAATTCCGCAGACACTGTGCTTGTCTTATAGCTGTCAAACTCAGGCAGTGACTTTGGTTTGAAATACTGGAACATGAATAGGGTGTCACACCACAGCAGCTCAACCTGCAAAACAGATCCATTCCACAGGAAAATATCAGTGTCATAGTACATTGTATTAGAGTGTATCACACAGTGCCAGACAAAATGAGTGGAGACTCTCTCTTGCACTGTGGTATTATGTAATTACAGTCAGAATGCCAGTCATCTAATTGCACTGGTACACACCCCTGGTGGCTGGATACATGCATTACAAAAATACAAGAGACCAGGGGCTGTATCCACAAAGCTTCTTGGTGCCATGAGTCACTCTAGTGGTTAAATTCTGACAATATTATTATTAGAGTTACAATATTGTCTCTGAGTTCCATTTTTTTTAATTCAGATCAAATCTAGCTAGTCACAAATATCCTTGCTGTTAAGAAAGCTCCAAGTGTGAACATAAATGCTAGATTTAGCTTCATTGTTGTATCTTAGGAGATTCTTAGAGGAGAAAATGGTTTCAAAAGGTGGAGATAGAAGAGGGCACATGATGCTAAACAACAGTGAGGGAAGTGCTGCAGATCTGTTGTTGTTTGGGGTTGACACACATTTCTCACTCAGTGAATTAATACTATTATGCCATTAATGCCATTTCCCAGCCTCAATTTATTTCAATAACACTAGACATGTGTAGCTTGCAAGCTGACAAAACAACATTAATGGATAGAGCAGACTTCCACTGTGTTGTGAGGGTCATGAGGGCATGCGTTTGCGTCATTGGCAGTCTGCTCCTGATGAAACACTCCATTTATGTGAGTTTGCCAATACAGGTGAGAAATCATAGCAATTAGTCAAAGCCTTGAGCCATTTTCACCACCTCTTCACTATTTCACCGCCTCTTCAACACCATTTGGCTATTATCTAAATACCAGCTCAGTTTTACATTTTCAATTACATAATATACCGGTATTGCTTAAAAATAGGCTAAGCAATCTTAGCTGAGACTGACTTTAGCATTATGTAACTAAATTGATTAACTTCTGATTAGCAGAGTCACTGCAAGTTCTTGCAACAAATTACAGTATACTAAATCAAAGTCAAGACTGGAGAAACATTTAGAAGGATCCGAGTGCGTGACCTGTTGAGATGAGTGGTCCTCGAGGTAGCGTGTCTTGCTTTTCTTACTGGGGTAGGCATATAGACAGAAAAAGCACTGTTCCAAAGCCATCTCCAATTCCTCTTTGTAGGGATGAGAGTCTTTGTTGGAAGAGGCTGCGAGCTCTTTTTCCAAAACTTGAACCTACACCAAACATAAGAATAAAGCAACAAAGCTCTGTCACAATGGTCCATACAAATTAATTTAGTCACAGGAACACAGAAACATATCATCAGGTCTACATTTGCTTTGTGTAAATATTTAATAGCGGGAATGTACAGCAGCAGATATAATACATTTAATTCAAGATAAATCAAGCATATATGCAAACTGTACATTCACATATCACATTGGTCAGAATACAGTATTTGCTGAAAGAAGTGTACAAACAAGCTTACGTAGAACTTGAGGAGTGCACCATCTGAGTTGCAGCACAAGGAGCGACGGCCAAGACACTCATGGGCTGTGTTCAGCAACATCAGAGAGGAGGGCAGCATGGGAGTGTCTGAGTCATCTGAAAATGAGGCTTGACAGGGTCACTCAGTTTAACAACTACCATGGTATAAACACCAATGGAAAACTTAAGGCACCAAAACAAGAAGTCAACAAACCTTCATCATCCCCTACAGACAAATGCTGACGAAGCATACAGTCAAAAGCAGCCTCCTCATGTTTGATAACACGATACAGGATAATCCAAGGCAGAACCGAGAAGAAATAAGGCTCCTTGGGATCATCGGAAATGTTCATGCTAAGATCCACCAGCTGAAAACACAACAGTAACCACATAGTACATTACAAATTCAACAAAGACTTATCAGTTTATTATAGTATCAGTTTAGCGATCTCTTTAAAAAAAAACAGTGCTGTCTTTAGCTCCCTTCTAACCTGAATTAGGTTGTTTGCCAGTCGAGGAATGCTAGAGAATGTCCCCACATTGCTTAGAAGATGTGAGTCTTTGGTGAAGCAGACCTCGATGCCATCCAGCAACTTTCCAATGGTGCTGACCCACTCCTCCTTACTAGGGGGAGAGCTGTTTGGAGCAGAGTTGAGGTGCTGCAGGGCTTCATTCAGCGCCAGCTCACTGTACTCAAAACACTGCTGGTAGTCCTGCAGCTTCAACAGCGAGTTCTAGGCCAGAGAGTTAAAGTTCAGAGAATACAAAATGTCAACTATCACACATTTCAAAAGATATACACCGATATTATTATAGCATATCTAACCTGCAGTAGCATCAGCTGAGCAGGCCGCTCTGGCGCTGAGCTCACAAACTCCACAGGTTTACTCCTGCCATAATTAAGAGTGGGCTGCAGCAGGCGCACAACGGACTCGAAGTCTGCAGACTCAAAGAGACGCTGGATTTCCTCCAAAGACTGACAACGCTCCAGAGACTTCAGCCTCTTGTCAATCTGTCCATGGCGACAGAGGAAAGAAACCCACAGTCAAAACAGCTGGAAGCTCGTTGAGGAACTTGCTAAAAGTTGTTTTTTAAGTTACTATTATGAAAAAAGTAAAAATCTAGACAACAACTGTTTATTGAATTATCTTGTTACTTCATATGTCAGACTTCCTAACTTTGTTTTACTTTTCTTTAATGGTATCGCAAAGTATAAACTGACATTTCGCATCTAATGAAAACATTAAAAGGGAATTCAATCTAAAAAATTCACTATAAATAAATACAATAAAACAAATAACTATTTTGAAAATAACGGATATATATTGATAAAAAAAATTATAATTTTATCAGCCAGGATACTGACCTCCTCCACAGAGATTGCGGCATCTACACGTAGGTTAGGCAGGTTGATAGCGTAAAGTTTTCCTTCAGGGGTCTTTGGTTTGCTCTGCAACAGGCCTACACAGACATCATAGCTCTCCAGGGCCAACTCCATGTCTCCCTGACAAGACAAGAAAGACAGACTTACAAAAGTCACACCTGGCTGAGATGAGTGGAAAGTACTCGTACAATTAAAAGCCAAGCAAAAACAAACAACAAAATATAGACTTTACCTGCAGGGCCAAGAATCGTGCCTTGAGCCAGTAGACACGCACCATGACATCCTGCCAGTCATCCCCAAACAGGTCTGTTTGGGATGAACCTAAGGCTAGGAGTAACAAATCACCCTGGAAGTGCTGCCCAGAGAATTCTGAGTCAGCTGCATCACTGCTGGGACCAATGCTGCTTCTTCTTGGAGACACTAGACAAAGAAAGTGTATGCATGTCGATCCCCACAAATGAATTTCCAATAGTACACATCCTGCATGTCATCATGTTTGGAACTGTAATTGCAGTGCCCCCTTTAGGCCAATCAGTCACATTTTTAAAAATGCAAAAAAGCAACAATGTTATTATTTATCACATTTGGGTTTGGTCAAAATCATGTCAGTAGTGCTTGAGATATGACACATGGACAAACATTGTAGCACCCCTCTGGGATACATATCGTGGCTTCAAATTACTGCAGCACACTACTATAATGTATCAATCAACCAAGGTTTGTCAAAGTCCAATCAGAAATGATGAGGGTTAGCTCACTGGTACTTACCAGTTTTCCCTTTGTTGTGTACCCATTGCTCCAACTGCAACTCCATACAGGATAAGCTCATTGCCAAAATTTCCTGCACATGTAGCAGATATACACTTATTAGAAATCATTGCAGGTGCAAAATATAAAAATTAGTTATGTCCCTGGTTCCGATGATTTAAGACAATTTAAAACTCTATTAGACCATGGAGTCTGCAGGCCTTTCCAAAATTGGATCCTGAGTGAGTCTCGAAATATCACAAGTATGTAGGACATCAATATATTTGCTTTTATATTATACCAAAGTGAACCTGTTGAAATAGTACATGTTAAGAAATTTTTCATTAATTATATATTGCTTTGATGTTTTCGGTGTACAATGGCTTATAGGAAATCTAAGACCATTAACATTTGCAATCTACTTCAAGTAATCAAGAGATTAACCAGTTTTCTTGTCATTTACCCGGATGTGTTGGTTGCTGCAGTCCCGAAGCAGAGGGTTAGGAAGACCACTGCTGTGCTTCCTCCAGGTCTGATAGACCTCCAGTACCACAGCAGTCAGCCCCCGAGGCCAATGCTCCAGGAACGTCTGACCCACTGCTTTCAGATAGCGCATCATCAGGTCCAGTATACCACCATTGGTCATATTATTGAGCAGGAAGTTGTGGACATCGTGTTGTTCTACGGGAAGGAATGCAGTGTGTTAGTATGACAGAAACATGACAACAGTGTATTGTAAATGCAGTCATAGGAAACATAAAGTACACCCTCCTTCAATTTAATATTTTTATTTATCAGGGTCTAAATAACATTTGTGTGGTTCTCATCATCTTATAAACAAAAGCGATAACCTCAGGTGACAACAGAAAAAACAACAGATTTCAGTATGTAGTCAGTTTCCCAAAAGTAAACCAACATTCAGAAAACAGGTGGGCAAATATAAGTCACCCTATAATTCAGTAACACGTAGAACCACCTTTAGCAACAATAACTTGAAATAAATGTTTTCTGTAGGAGTTTATCAGTCTCTCACATTGTTTTGAAAAGATTTTGGCCCACTCTTTTTTTACAACATTGCTTCAGTTCATTGATGTTTGGAAGGCATTGGTTTATGCACAGCTCTCTTAAGATCCCACCACAGTATCTCAATGGGATTGAGGTCTGGACTTTGACTGGGCCATTCCAACACCTTGATTTCTTTCTTCTTTAGCCATTCAGATGCCGATTTGCTGGTGCGCTTAAGATCATTGTCCTGCTGAATGTTGTATGAGGTGTTTGTAGTGACATACTGTGTTTGGTTTTCGCCAAACATGGCCCAGTGCATGACAACCAAACCTCTCTATTTTGGTCTCATCAGTCCAATGGATATTGTTCCAGAACTTTTGTAGTTTGTCCAAATGCAATTTTGCATATGTAATTTTGCATATGTAAAGTGCTTTTGTAGTTTGTCCAAATGCAATTTTGCGTATGTAATTTTGCATATGTAAAGTGCTTACAGGGGTTTGTAGGTCACGTGATGACGCTCTTGGGTTTTGCTTTATATGTCTGACCATTAACAGCCTTACTGTGGACAGAATTGGCTGGGACACCCACTCCTGGGAAGATTGGCAACTGCCTTGAAGGCTCTTCATTTGTAAACAATCCTTATCACTGTTGACTCCCAAATTGTTAGGAGATGGCCTTATAACCCTTCCCAGATTGATGAGCAGCAACAATTGCTTCTGTCCCTTTTTCTTGACATGATGCAGACACACACCAGAGTGAAATCTGTTGTTTATCTGTTGTCACCTGAGGTTATTTTTGTTTATAGAAGATGGTGAGAACCACACAAATGTTTTTTTCCCCCCCTGATAAAATAAAAACATTGAATTAAAGGAGGGCGTACTTTCTATTTCCCATGACTGTACATATCCATGATGCACTACACACCAGATTCCATGTATTCCACTGAGTCAACAGGCAAGCAACTCCCATGTAGAGGCTGTAAGTCCTCCTTTCCGTCACACTGCACCTCAAGATTACTCAGACTCTCGTCATCATTATCAGGATCAAACTTCTTTAACCTAAGCCCAAAACAGAAACATTGTTTTTTTATCAACAGAATTATAAGGAGCTATGTATTTATGTATTATATATTAGGTTTAGTGTAAGCTACCTGGAAGGTAGATATTTAAAAAGCAGTTCCTGAAAATCAATCTTCTCTTCCTTTTTGCATTTTGTGTTTCGAACACGTGCAGAGCGTCGCTTGGCTGTCTCCCCACTATCTTCCATCACGCGTTTCCTTTTGGGAGCTTTCTTCACTTTGTCCGTCAGTGAAACTGCCATTACTGTAGCTGTGAATGCATAGTAGGACAAATAAAAACAAAACATTAATACTGAATATTACTCATACAGTTGCTGAAAGAAAAAAAAAAAGCTAATAATTTTTTTTATCATATGTAGGCAGGCAAAAGAGACATTTCATTTTATAAAACAACTAACCAACAGGGAGAGCAGAGGTGGTGACCTCCACGGTGGTCTGGCTGGGGATAATCTGAGGTTGAGTGCCGGGTTGGGGCAGCAATGCTGGCTCAGTGAGCACCATTGGCGGTAAGGATGAGCTGGGGCTGCTGCTCAGCACGGTGTTCTGGCCCATACTGATGGGGCTGCTGGGTTGGGGGAGGTTCTGGAAGAAGTTTGGGTCACGGTACTCTGACAAGTCAATTCTGCGGCCAAGACTCGGGCGTGGTGGCTCACATGTGGTCTGATGTCTGTACATTTCAAGAAGGCTTTCGCCAACATGCTTCCATCTGAGATACAAAAACAACAGTTCATTAATATTAGCTCAAATTGTCCTGAAAAAATAAATAAAAAAGGAGAGATCACTGATTCACTGCAAAAACGAATTGGCAAAATCAGATATTACAACCCTCAAACGTCAGAGGAGCTCAACCAAGAATGTCAGTACAGTATATCCCATTTCTACATTTTCTAGCTTTGCACAATTATTAATTGGTCTATCCTCAGCTTGACAAACATATGCTCAAGGCTGGACTGTTATTCTCATTTAAATTATTTTCAAAAAGTGACAACACTGGAAACAGGAGACAGGAAAAACAAAACAATTCACAGCAGCACAGCACTCACGAGAGGCAGCGGATGGGCTGAATCAGGACAAGGTCAGGCTTTGGTTCACAGTGAGAGAGAGCCCGTCTGCGCTTCCGCATCTCCAGTGCCTCGTCCACAATGGATTGGCGTTCCTCTTTCTCCACTTCCACATAGTGAACAGACATATCACTGCAAATGACCCACAACACAGCACAAAGATTTGTCAGTCACGTCAAAGCATAGAGTTCATTCTAAACAGACAGAGGAATCAGAAGTGGCCTGGCTTCACCATTTCGTGAACATCTGCATCGTGTCCTTTCTCAGACACGGCTGCTCCTCAAAGATTTTCTCCTTCAACATCAGGCCTTTGGTGTAACAATGATCCTTTTCTAGGGCTTTGGCAATGAAGTACAAACAGCCTGTAAAAGTGTATGCAGAGAATAGTTACTTTTCTTTCTCTACTTGAGCTTTTGCACTTGTAATGAGGGGATACAGAACAAAGAGCTTTTGATGATGTATTACATACAAGTGTAGTCACTGAGTGTGTAGAGAATAGTTATGAGGTTGTCCAGGCAGGGCCAGTGGTCTGGGTTACAGTGCAACCCCTCCTCAAAGGCATGTCGAGCCAGAGGAATGCGCACCAGTCGCACAGCCACCTGACCAATTTTGTACCACATGTTCACGTCAGTGGAATCCAACATAACTGCCTAAAAAAAGAACAGAGTGGAAAATATGTTATGAACACTCACCACAGTGTTATTCATATGCATTAAAAAGACGCATTTAGCTGCACAAAGCGACAATGCCACAAATGATAACAAACCATTAAACTGACAGTATTTTATTGCTTTACCTCCAAGTAAAACTCCATAGCAGTCTCCAGGTCATCCCGCAAAGCAGCCATAGTAGCCAGGTTTTTAAAAGTAGAATATTTCAACATCAGTCCGGGATGCTTGAGACCCACTCTCTGATCATCCGAGGGCATGGCCTAAAATAATACAGGATATATCAAATTTGGCATCAACCACAGTGTAATGCAGATTCGTCTTAAGGCCTTCAAGCTGTATTAATGATAACACAGATTCTGTATGTGGGCAGGGTCCCTGCTACCTCAATGTTAAACTTTAAGTGCATATTGTAAACTTTATTTAAATCAGTGAAACAGAACTTTGACACTTAATTCTGAATTTCTGGACAAGACTTTTAGTGCAACATTGCAGAGAAACTAAATATCTTGCACCGGTAGACCTGCACAAACACAGGATATTTCCTTAACAATACAATAAAACTGAGAATCAATGAAGACCTCTACAACGCTCACCAAGAACTGAGCACGTATTCTGTGGACTTAAAAACCAGAGAACTGCTGCAACGTGTGTGAAATATCTTTCTCGTGAATATTGATCCGTATTTCAATTGCTCTGAATAAGAGTTGTCCGCCAAATGTTACAAGTGCGAATGTTGTTATGATGAAGGTAAATGTATTTATTTCCCATCATAAATCCTGGCCACATCTGGATATCATGCAGAATTAGGTCTGTACCAAAGCACGTGATAGTCCTCGCTGACTACATGGGGCGTTAATGTGAGAGCATTACGCTGGTCTCAATTACATCCCAGATACACAGTAGCTTGGGTGTCCTGTGCAGCCATATTAACAAAGATTTTTGACAACCTTGAGAGGACTATATGCCATGTGATATTTTACCTCTTTGAGCAGTGGCGTTTTGAGAAGCTCGTGATAGGCCTTGGCAGACTCTTCAAACTTGTCATGCTTTTGCAGATCTAAAGCTTTGTGATACAAAGCAAACGCCTCAGCTTCCTGTGGACAGAGATAAAAATAAATAAATAAAATTTAAAAAATCCTGACAACTTCATACTACAGAGGAAAGCCTGCATCAGCGTACGGGCCTATTGCTGATTCATCTGCAAATAATCTGTACCTGAGCCTCCTTTGTCTGACTCTTGTTACTTCTCAGGGGGTCTTGAGACTCGTCCGCAGCTGTCGAAGCAGCATTCAACGCTGCTATGCGAATCTGCACAAAACACAGAAAAAGAGGCAAAACCCATTTAGCAAGCAGATTTCTACATCAGGAGGGGGGAGCTAGTAAGAGCAGGATGTCCTGCACAATCACAGGGCATATCGACACAGAACAGCTACCGAGGACGCCCACAACAATTTAAAGCCTTACCATTTTAATGCGTGGAAAGCAGAACGTCACAGTTTGCGGCTCTTGGTTTGATCTGTAGAAACGTATGGAAACGGAGCAGTGAAGGACAAACTGCAGGCAAATGTAACGTTAAAAAACAAACGCAGAGGAGCCCACGTTGTCCGTCCTGTCACCAGACAAACACCGACAAAGGCTCTTTCTGCCGAGACTGTCTAGTCGGATGTTAGCACTTGACACCAACTACCTACCCTTACCCTGAACTTAGCCCTGGTTAGCTTAGCTCTGCGGCGGGGGGGGGGGGTTGTTGCAGTTTGTCCCGAGATAGTGCATAGCTTCGCCGGTGAACAACACAACCGAACCTCTGGTGGTATCTATATCTTCCTGACGTAAACTTAATAGCTTACGTTATTGCCTCTGCTAACGCTAGCTGACATTAGCAGACACATTAGCTATATGCGCTAGCGTTAGCTTGTGTTTCACCGGGTCGCCATCACTTGCAAAGCTGGCCGACTTACCGTTCATTTCCGCTTTGACTGCCTTTGTAACGTTGCTATTACTATAGCAAGACAGCAAACCCTAAAAACACCGCGGCCGTGAGCGAGCATGAAGCACAAAGCAAGTTTGAAACTTCATTTATTCATCACCCTTTGTTGTTGTCAACATAAAGACATATATACGTTGCGAGTGTTTGCGTCACAGCATGACGTTTGCTACCCGCCAATTAGTAAAGTTGTCACTCATTGGTCAATCCACTGTGGTGTATTCATAGGACCAATCATATTTTATGATACTGGCCCCAGTCTGTTCCGTTTTTAATTATGCAACATCATATCCTATAGCCTACACAATTTCTACAGCTGGCAGGTCACAACCTTACTATAGTCTCTGACATATCAGGTATAATAAATATGCAGTCTCTGTAGGCTAAATCAGCGAATAACAAGGACTTTCTCATGCATCAGCACACTTTGTCTTTCTGCATTTATAGTCAGCATTTATAATGTGTAACCTGCATGGTCAACAGTCAACCACCAGAGGGCAAACCTTTATAATCTGTAAAATGTTTTCTCTGAGACTGAGATGGTATTTTTTTTAATCGCAGGATTTTCTAAACTGTTGGATCTTCAGCTGATTTGCTTTGTACTGGCTTACTGTGGCATTTAATTGTGATTCTTAGACCATAATAATAGTGTCATTATTAAAATTTCTTCTAACACAACAGACAGAAGACAAAAAAACCTAGCAAAGCAGTGTCATCTTTTTCAAAAGGTGGTTTTCCTCTTTTCTTTCATCAGGCAGTATTCCAGGAGTTTGTACAGTTACATGACAAATACATTATGTCTTCATCAGTGGCAAATTGTAACAACAGCAGTTTTTAAGAGTAACAGTATACTGTTTTTGTCCTCAGTGACCCTGTCTGTTGCAGTGCCTTTTTGCTCCAGTGTGTAGCCCCGCCCCCTCCACCTCCCACACTCATCCTCACCCCACCTCATCTCTCCCTTGGCTGAGAGTGGCTGGCTGGCAGGCAGCATTATCAATTCCTTCTGTCAGCATGCCTGCAAAAAATAGCTTACGTCACAGTCATTACTGGCTCTATAAAAGCCAAGGTAATGCAGATTCACGGTGCAGTCAACCCAGCTACATTCCTAGACATAGAGCAGCCCTTCTCTCAAGTCATGACTTCAATTGGCTTTGACCCTTACTTCCCTTCTTCTTACAAGAAGAGAGTAGCTGTGCGCAGTGCAGGATACGGAGCTGGTGGTGGAATAGGCTCTAGATACGCCTACTCCAGCCACTCTGCCCCAAAATCCTCCTATGCATCTTCACGCAGAAGTTATCCATCCCACACCCGAGCTACTTCCAGCTACTCCTCTGTGCTTTCTGCTCCAGCGTCTGCAGCTGCTACTGAGCTACGCCTTGACCAAGCAGCCCAGGTGAGCTCTGAGTTCAAAACAATAAGGACCCATGAGAAGGCTGAACTGCAGGACCTGAATGACCGCTTTGCAAGCTTCATTGAGAGGGTCCATGAACTGGAGCAGCAGAACAAGTTGCTGGATACTGAACTCCTGCTGCTCAGGCAGAGGCAGGTGGAGCCATCCAACCTTCGGGCCCTGTATGAGCATGAGATTCGCCAGCTCAATGCTGCTGTAGAAGAGGCCTACCATGAGAAGCAAGCTGCCCAGGACCACAGGGATGAGATGGAGGACGTGTTGAGGAACCTGCAAAAGCGCTATGAGGACGAAGTGCTCGGCAGAGCAGATGCAGAGGGCAGGCTCATGGATGCCAGGAAGGGAGCAGATGAAGCTGCACTGGGCCAGGCTGAGCTGGAGAAAAGAGTTGGCACCCTTCTGGATGAGATGGCCTTCCTGAAGCGCCTCTGTATGAGTGAGATTGCAGAGCTGCAGGCCCAAATACAGTATAGCGCAGAGGTGTCTGTGGAAATGGAGGTCTCCAAACCTGACCTATCAGCTGCTCTCCGCGACATTCGAGTCCAGTATGAGAAGCTGGCACAACAGAACCTTCAATCAGCTGAAGAATGGTTCTGCAACAAGATGAATGTGATGACAGTAGGCACTGCTCGCAACACAGAGAGTGCGCGTAACACCAAAGATGAGGCAGGAGAATACCGCCGGCTCCTCAAAGCCAGGACGCTGGAGATTGATGCCTGCCGTGGGATGAATCAGTCTCTGGAAAACCAACTACAGGAAGTGGAAGAGAAACAGAGTGCTGAGATCTCTGCACTGCAGGTGAGGAACAGAAAGACAATGAAAACATCACTATTTCCTTTCTATGATCGAAGTAATTTAAAAATCAATTGAAAATGAAAATCAAAGTTATTTAAGTGAATTTTTATATTTCTTTGGGATGAGTCTGATTGCCACTGTGGCCTTTTATTGAGCATGCAATGATACCCCAAAGATTGCCTGAGATGCAATCTGTATCAAGCCCATAATGTTCCACTAACATGTCACTTTACCTTTTCTATACAGGATACAATATGCCAACTGGAGGAAGAGCTGAGGGCAAACAAGAATGACATGGCTCGTTACTTGAAAGATTATCAAGACCTCTTGAATGTGAAGATGGCCTTGGATATTGAAATTGCAGCCTACAGGTGAGAGTCTTATACACCGAGTCTTTTCAATGTTTTGTATATTGTGTTGTAATGGTGGAATTTAAATGATTGCCACCAACACCAATAACTTAGCATCCCATTTACTTGTGTGTCTTACTCTGTTAGGAAGCTCCTTGAAGGAGAAGAGAGCCGTTTAAGTGTGGTGAGACCAGGGTCTGTCACCGCTTACTCCCAGGCCATGTACGCTACTCCAGCCTATGGAAGAACACAGTTCTCCATGCAGTCTCAGATGAGCTCTGCAGCTCCGTATTTGCTGAGCTCCCGCTTGTATACTTCATCACTCTCCACAGAGGAGACAATATCCGCAAGCCAAGCACAGCAGGCGGAGGCCAGCCCTAAGGAGGAGGAGGAGGAGGAAGAGGAAGAAGAGGAGCAGCAGGGAGAAGAGAAGGAGGGGGAGGCAGAGGAAAATCAGGGAGAAGAGGCGGAGGAGGAGGAGGAGGAGGAGGCGGAAGTGGAAGAAAAGGAGGAAAAAAACAAAGAGGGAGAGGAAGAAGCAGATGGAGAAGGTTAGTGTGGCAATTTTGTTTAAATGATATGTGCATGTGTGTAGTAGTAAATTAATTCTAACATTTATACTTTTGCTTTTATCCTTCCTGACATTGTTCTGCAAATGAAGAGGGTGAGGCAGAAGATGGAGAAAAAGAAGATGAGGAGGATGGAGGAGAGGAAAGCCAACCTCAAGAAGAGGAGGACGCTGAGCAGAAAGAGGAAGAGGGTGGAGAAGAGGGTGAGAAGGGGGAGGAAGAAACTGAAAAACAAGAGGAGCTGGAGTCTGAAGAGAAAAATGGAAAAACGACAGATGAAAAAGTTTAACTTTAAATGCTTTAAAAATACCTGCTAGCATTGTGGCTAAGAGATGTCTTCTCCAGTGCTCTACATGTACACAGATATCTAATTCAGAGAAAAAAAAAAATCTCTTGACAAAATGAAATGAAAGACAAAATGTATGACAAATTCTACGTATGATCAACCTGAGTGACTCACAGCATGTATATGCAGACTGCACCTGCAAAGAAATTAAACAATATAAAAGCTAATCATGAAATTGATGAAGACAGGATGTGAAATGCTGCTTTATGGAGATTTGTTTGCAAACACCTGTGTGCTTTACTCTCACCAACACATGCCTGTACAACTGTATGTGCAATACCCAGTTTGAAATGCCTTACTTCAAGTCCTCACTGAGTGCTTTAAATCCATGATGTGCTGCATTGAACTCCAATAAAGCCTTGACGCCTTGTCAACCTAGAGCTTTCCCCAGGCTTTTCATTTGTACTTATGTGAAAATGAACAGTTCAGTTCAAATCAAATAACATTTAGCACAACACATTAGTAGAAAATCTTATTCCTCTCACTCACTTTCTCAAGAAAAGACTTATTTTTCAAAACATTATGTTCCTTTCTCATCTGAATATTGGTTCAATCCATATTGATATATCAGTCCATAATTGACTGGAAGGGAGGGCTGCAGCAAATGGGCAAAGTCAGCAAGTTGTTATAGGTTCTTTCAGCAAAAGACTCCAAGCCAACCTGAAATGAAAATGCGTGCCACAAAGAAACATATTACAGTATTGAGCTTCACATTTTCAACATGATTGGCCAATGAAACCTCATTAGAATTCTCTTGAATTGGCTAAACATAAGTCTAGTATATAAAGAAATGAGTTGGAGTGGCATTTTCTTCAGCCGGTTGTCTCTGTCCTGATGTGTCTTTAGGTTCTGTGTGATCAGTGAGCTGACACCGGTGTTTTTTCTGCTGCCTCGCCCTCATCCACATCACTGTCCATAAAACAGGGCATGCTGAAGCCTTTATGACTCAGCTAGTCTGCTGCACCAAAGAATCTGGCCAAGTGTCATCTAATGCAGGACAGCAAGAGAGAGAGGATGAGAGAGAGCGAGAGGGAGAGACAGAGAGAGAGCGAGAGAGAGAAGCAAAGACGGGCTTCCTTTAGGCATCTGCAGAGATGCAGTCACTATCACACAAATGAACCCCAAACACACACACTCACCTTCTTCTCTCCTCACACATTTGGACACACGGGAGGTGGATGAGGAGTGGGGGCTTCTGTTTGATGTACCTATCTGAAGCACACTTTGAAGTATTGCATCATCTTATAATTGCAACATATGCACATAGCTACACTTTTTGTACACTCTCTAGCCAATCCTGCATGTGTCAAAGCAATGCCCCAAACTGAATGCAATCCCCCCCCCTTGTCCTCAGTTTACCCCGCCCTGAGCTAAACCACATTATCCTCCTCCTTCTGTTGCTTTCAGTTGCTACAGCCAGACCACAGCCAGTCCAAAGGAGCACTTTGAGCAATTTAATAATTAGAAATTCTACTTTGCAAATAATTTGACTTTGCTCACCCCCATCTTTCACCACTCAAGGAGATGGCAATACTGTAATTGTTTCTTATTGATTAAAAGTACTCTACTGATACACTACTGGCTGGATTGTAATACACAGACAGCCCTGCAGAGAGAATGCCAAAGCAGAGATAGAGCTCTTCACAATAGACACAGTAAACCACCAGCAGGATATACCCCCTCAGGTGCTCATATGTATAATGCGTGTCACATTCAGTTAGGGGAGGCTTGCAATGTGTGTGTGTGTGTGTGTGTGTGTGTGTGCAGTGTGTGTCTTGGTACATCACAGGGCATGGCGGGACATAGGTCCCCTGTAAATGTAGCATATGTGTTATTTTTATCACATTTCATCTTTCAGATATTGAGTTTCACCTGTCACATTTGGGCTGTGAAGGGACTGGTATATAAATCTTATAACTCCCACTCCCTCTTGTGGGCATACACTATGTCAGTGGGAGGGCGGCCCATCACAGAGGCCCACTGAGACCTCCCAGATATACGATCCTTTGATGAAAAACAAAGAGCTGAAGGTGCAGCAGTGTTGTACGGTACTAGCCCCAAAATAGATAGTATTGTTTTCAATGTAAAAGCTTCTGTGTTTGACTCCTACATTCAGGAAACTTATAACATTACATAGAACAGCAACAGTCAATAACACATTTGTGATAGTCTCATTATACTTCATGGCTTCACGCACCTAAATATGACAATTATGTTGCAACTGTATATTATTATTACTGTCATTGTCAGGTATGGGAATACCAACTGACATTCATTTATTTCTCGAATTTAAGCACATATAAAGGCTGGCATGATCCTAGAGTCATGATCCTAGAGATCCTAGAGGCATTGTTTAAAGAACATAACAAATATCAGCTTTCCTTTACAACAAATGCATATTAGATTTCCAGGAGGGTACAGAATACAGTAATACACAGTTGTGGACTCAATGTCAGAAATCTAATCTCCAACCAGCAACACTGGTTGTTATTTGGTTTTGTACTCAGGCCCACACAATAACATTTAGGTTTACATTTTACAATCAAACTGATGCTGAGGTGAAATGCTGCACTTCAGGCAGCCGCAATAGACACATACATATTCACAGTCTTTTCACCTTAACAGAAGCACCTGTCATCCTGATTATGTTCTTGAAATTGGAGTGGGGCGTGTGCACTCCTCTCAGACGGCTCAGGCCGCGGTCCAGACAATGAGGGCGGTCATGCTGCAGTCTGCCTTTTTGGTTATCACACTGCCACGCTTTGTCTCCATAAAGAAAAGGAAGTCTTAGATAAGAGTTGTGGCTCCCTCTGCTGAAACTTGGAGAATCACCTAATTAAAAGGCTCTGTCAAAACGAGCCTTCACATTTGGCCTGGAATATAGAGACTATTACATTTAAAGATGTGGCACTCTCACTCTAAAAATAGATACTCGCTTCTCCTGGTGTAGCCTACACATAGCTGCAGTTTTCAGATGGCCTTATGTACCCACTACAGGGGTACAAACGATGCTTCACTGAGTCAGATGGAGACAAATGGTGGAGCCTCAGGGCACATCCTTTCCCATGCATCACAACCTGGAAATGAGATGTTAGATTTGCGGATATAAATGTGCTAACCCTAACTTACCTGCAGAAGACTGATTCTGTGATCTCATGCATTGACACTATATATATGTCCTGTAGTCATTTATTCAGGCTGGGCTGCAGGTGAAACATTTCTGTGCAAAATAACACAGTTTCTCTGACCATCCTGTACCTTTCAATTGTGGAAAGATCTTTCACAAGCGGAGTAAATGCACAGGAATTCATGTAGGTGTCAATATTAGGACAGAAAAACATTGACAGCTTGTATCATCACACAGTGATCATGGTGACGCACACGCAGGACCTGACGTCATGCAGCACGCGCTAAAGAAACATATCTTTTATTTAACATTCTGTGGAAAGGTTTGGATATACCTGCACCAAAAGTCAACTGCAAATCAATTTCTTGAGCCCTTGTGCACAGATAGTGCATTGACCTATTTGCTGCCTGATTCTGCTGCCAGGCATCCAGGTGGATTCTGATGCCCACTTTTCCTCTGGCATCATGCGGTCCTGGCAGCAGACCCATGATCCATTAGGCCGTTTGTCTGCTTTTGTCTCAGGAATTGAACACCTCAGTGGGGGCTACGACCAATGTTTAGAGCCCTATCACTCAGAGGTCTCTGAAGCATTGCAGTTGCTCACATCATAGAAATCACAGGTCACCGAGTTTAGTAATAACGTCAGCCACTGAATAACAGTGGAGTCAAATCAGGTCAATCTTTTATTTAAAAGGTACATTACATGCATATGGATGCTCAATGTGCTTTGCCCTTGTGCATCCCATAAAAATAAAACACACACAGGCACATGCACCCAAGCATGTACGCACACAAATACTCATCAAAGCGCTAGAGTGTAGGAAGGCGGATGGTAGATAGGGAGCATACGTAATATTTTTTCACGCTAAATGTTCGTTCATAGTGTGCCTGTCTGGCAGCACACTGAGAAGCCCTTAGGCAAAGTAAACATACAGGATACCCTTGTTCATGCAGAAAGCAAGAGCAATCCGTCTTTATGTTCAGCTGTTCTGGCTCTGTATCCATGTGTACACCTGTTTCCATTTCCCCCACACATCTGCACATGGTTGGAGGAGTTTGTCTTTTTTGTTGTTGTTTTTAAAAAAAAAAAATCACTATTACTAAAACGCTTCACCTAGTCGGGGAGTTTTAATAGAAGGATGTCTGAGGCATTACACAATCTGATCTAAATTAGAAGATTAGAAGATGTGGGTATCTCCTGTGAAGACTCAGCCTGCTTTCTACGCCCATTGCGCACAGAGCGTTCAACTCCAGATGAAGTCGAGAGTTCAACTCTGCTTGTCAAGCTGTCACACACACTAATGCAACCCAGACCAGCACACCTCCATCTGAATTTAATGACTTATCTTTAAAGTCTGTGAGGACGAAAAGTTGAGGAATGTCTGGTCTACTGTATGCAATAGCACAAAGCAGTCAGGTGAGGGCAACATTGTATTCCTTTTTGCAGATTTGAACTTTTGACAGCCCAAAAGCAACTCTTCATATTTGATAAGACGTAAGTGTTTTTTTCCGAGGGAATAAGGAGAATTAGAGGTGAAAAGGGTAAGGGCATATTAAAGACAGCTTACAATAAATTCAAATACCCAGCGAGCACCTACAGCTCAGTCAGAAATAGGTCATTTTCAGGATGAGCTCAGTCAACGTGTTTGAATCCTTTAGCTTTGTAAGGTTTACTAAACATACAGCAGAAATAAAATAATCTTTTGGATCTGAAAAGGAGAAAACAATTGTGCATCACAGATGTACACGTTAGTACTTACTTCAGTATTATTATTGTCGGTATTACTGATATTTTTGTCAAAATTGAGTTTTTCCCATATTCTTATTCTATGATAACTTATTAACATTACGTGAGGTGTTTTTCTTAAGTTGACTCTTTATTTAGAAAACAAAAAGGTTCTATCTCTATCGCTATTGGGAATGCAAAAGCCTCGAAGCTCAATATCTCTAAATCGCTTAGAACGAAGATGGAGCCTTATAATTCCAAGGTGATGAAAAAGGCAACGATTCAAAAATGTTACTATCTAAAGGCATCATTTTTAAAAAATAAAAGTCTTCTTGAATATACTAGCTTTGGCAAGTTAAAAGCCTCGCACAATACTGTTTTGCAGATCTCATATGTTCAATAGCTTTGTCCTTTCGCAAAATAATAAGATTCAATAATAGCTTTCAATCACACTGTGTATTCGCCGCCAGCTGTGTTTTAAAGCAGCCACATCACAATGGATGGGGGGGAAAATGGACATCACCCTGTCTAAGGGAACAACAAAAGCATTGGATGGATTGGACATTATTGACAGCACCATTTGGCTGCAGAAACACACACACACACACACACACACACACACACTTGACTGGGCAGGGAAGGAGGGTGGTGAGCGTGATTTGCCACACAGTGGTCATGTTGAAATGGCATTTAAATTAAAGTCAGTATGTCCTCACTGATGGACCAATTCAACACGATTGTTCTGGCCCTCCTTTCGTGGGCTTTTCTACAGAATTAATTCCGTTGCTTGCATGAAAGTCTGCACAATTCATGCCAAATACAGCCTCGTGTGTGTGTGTGTGTGTGTGTGTGTGTGTGTGTGTGTGCGTGCATATGCCATGCACATCATGACCATGTGGGCCCCCTCAGAATACACCAGGCCTCCTCTAAATCAGCCAGTGTGAGCAGCAGCAGCAGCTTCTCGCCTTCAGATTAAAAGACAATAACCTGGTGGTGGGTATGTACCTATGTATGACCACATCAGCGACTTCCAACTCTGGTCTCAATCAATTGCTCTCTCGTCCTCTAGGTTGTCAGGTCGTGTGCCAGCAGTTCCAAACCTGCAGACACCATCAGGTAGCTCTCATTACACGCTCCCCGAGTTGGCTTTTTAAGTTCATTTGAGGAGTTATTACGAGGAATTGTCACAGTCAGCGACTGACTGATGTCTGGGGCAAAACGGCTTAATGAGCCGAGTGTCTGGTCCGCAGGATTTGGGCCGCTGTTGTTGCGGGGCAGCTCAGTTCGGGTTCACGCCTCTCTCCCTCTCCCCTCCCCGTTTACAAGTCATGATGGCGGAACTGTAGGCTTTCGGGACGAGCAGGAGCGCACCGCCCGTCCGCGTTTAGCCATTGTACATAGTTATTTATTAGTTCGGCACAGCACCGCGGCTTCGCCCCCGCAATGACCCGCTGGATTCCCACCAAGAAGGAGAAGTACGGCGTCGGTAAGTTCTCGAACGTAGCTGCGCGTGTTTCGCTAACGCTCGCCGAGGGAACTCCCGGCAGAGACGCGAACTTCTTGGGGGGGAAAAAACGGGGACCGAAGTTGGGAAGCTGGCAGCCTACGTGCCTATAGCCCAGCTGGGCTTCGCAAACTTTACTTCTCATCCCAGGGGACAAGATATTTGCCCTCCCCTCCCCTCCCCTCCCCTCCCTCGTTGCCGCAGGGACTGTCTAGATATTTAGTTGTATTAAGAAACGAGCCGTTTAGCCGCGCTGTCCGTGCTGGGTGGCGAGGAAACATGGAGCGGAGCCAAGAGTTCAGCGAGCGCACCAGTCCTCCGTGCACGTCGTCTCACGCTGAGCTGAACTCGCTGAAGGTACAGTGAAGTTAAATGAATCCTCGCTTAGCTGGAGGGTCCCTTGAAGCCCCCTCGAAGCCCCCTTCAAGGACCCCCGCAGGGCCCCACACGGGGGCCGCGGCTGTGCCTGCGCAGCGTTATAACGCACGTCAGATAAAAGTTTAGTGTTTTTTTTTTTTCTTCTTCATAGACACTGGGTTCGTCAGTGTCGCTCGGCTACACTTGCACAGGGGCTTCCACTGTGTCTGGCGTTGTGTGTCCCCTGCAACTTCACAGTTTGGCCATTTAAAAAAAAAAATGAAAACAAAAATCTGGACTGCAATGGTTTGCAATAAGGTGTGGCCCCTGTCACGTGTGTGTGTGTGTGTGTGTGTGTGTGTGTGTGTGTGTGTGTGCTTGCAAACCTCTGAGCATGCATGTTCCTCAGATCAGCTCCTATCGGCCCTCAAGGCAACATCAGCGCAACTTCTAGGCTCTTATTAGAAATTCCTTTCTGGCTTTATTGCCAGAACAGGTTGGCTGGTTGCTGGACTGACTCACAACTAAATCTGTGCTTAAAAGCCACAGACGGTGTTTCCTGGCGTGCAGGAGATGTGTTACACATGAGGAAAACTCTTTCTTCGTGCGGGGACGGTGAACGCTCCTAGTGTTTAGTCTTCCTAGACTATGGGTGAATCAGAGCCCAGGACTGAAAATATGTGCTCTCACCTGGATCCTCTCGCCGGCTGTAAAGCAGGTCATCTGTACTCTGTTACTGTTGTGACTAACAACCTTTTTAACTCACAAATTCAGGTGGGAATGGGAGTGCTCTGCAGCACAAACGCCTAACCCCCCAGCCCCCCCCCGCCCCGGTTATATATGACCTTGTTTAAGCAGCTGATGTTGAGGAATATTTTGTGTTAATCCTTTTAGATCCCTGGGTGGCGTTCAAAACTGTTGCTCGGCGTGGTTGTGTAGACCGTGCCATTCGCCTCGGAAACAGGGCAGGAGTCACTAACGCTGCACTTAATCCTTAAAATGCCATCGGACCCCGTACAAGGTCTTGCGTTGTTAATCCGATTAGTCAACCCAAGTCTGTGCCCAAATACAGGCAACTACGTTTTGGGACGTAAGAAGAGATTGCAAGGTTTCCGATAACATCAGTAGTAACGTGCTAGCTAACAGGTGTGGGTTATATGGGGCTTAAGATATCACAATCTTTAACGGTGGATTTGTGGCGCCATCATAATAGGATGGCGTCCTCATTTTTACATCCTAAAGAGAACAGCACTGCACTTTAGACACAAATGCAGCATAGCCATCAGCAAGTTAGTTTAATTTATGGCAGTCTTTTTTTTAAAAATTTTAATTGTATTGTTTTTTTTTTTTTTTACATTATTTGCATCCATAATGACATCCCCAGGCATGATTAGGTTTCAGGGCATGGTCTCCTTAATGTGCAGTCATGTGCATGAGCTTTAACACAACCCCAGATGGAGCTGGCCAGTTTTATTGTCACCTTAACATGAACGACATGACACATCTGTGGCCAACTGATTCCCTCAGTGAATAGCTACAATCCAGGAAGTTAACGGGGAGCGCCACTCTGTACACATCAGTCTGTTTACTGGTTTTGGGTGGTACAACTGCATGTGTTAAAAAGGTTTCATAAAGCCTTTTGTATCTTTGAATATTCAAATATGTTTAATTTAAAAAGTGAAACCGCAAGGATGCGAGACGTCTCCTACGTCACCGACGTGTACGCTCTCGGTGTATGTGCACCGGAGGCATCAGGTGTCCACATCACATTTCAGTAAGTGTAAGTTGCACATTGGGCCGTGATTGGCTTCCAAACAAGTTAGTGATGTCACAGCTCAGGCTCGTACGTAACCTCAGATCTAAGGTGAGCGCAGAGAAACCGTCCCCCTGTTAGACCGACTTATGCTGCAGTTGTGTGAAGACGGTTTCAAGTACTCAGCCACAACGTCCGCTTTGTAATATTATACGTTAAACAACAAATACGTTTCTTTAAAATTATGGCCGGCTTAAAGTTGTTTGCTCTGCGGGTGTTTCATGCCGCGTGGGCGTTTTTTATTTTGCAAAACAAATCTAAAGCTGTCGAGATTTTCTGCCTCCATAAATCAACATATCCCTGCATATTTGAAATCTTTCAATGTCGAGCCTGATTGCTGCCGGTAACATTATTGTTGACCTTGTTCTCGTGACTTTTAAACCCCAGACGTGATTTCAGAGTGATTCCTTACGAGCATGGAGAAAGATGTTGGTGCTCTTTTCTCCTTCAGATAAGGCAATTCAATATATGGATATGGATATATGGATAACCTATATGGACTTATTAGCTGGAGCACATTCACATTAAGTGCTACGGATCGTTCCGGCTGTCTAGACAGTAGATAGGAGGCATAAGGCTTTTCTACCGAGGCCTTCATATTTTGAAACGTCCTGCCTGAGGAGAATTGGCTCAAAAACAAACTTTAATAGACGTGCTTTTACTTAATGGCTTGTTGTAGACATACTGTACCTCTCCCTAATTGTTATCGCTTTAAATGACGTTAGTTTGCGATAGCATATACTGTATGATCACGTCACTGAATGGTAGCTTACTAAAGACCTACACATTTACAACATGAATCATTTTTTATTTAATTCCTCCCTTTTTATTGTGATTATTGCTATGTTTTTAAAGGTTTAGTCTGCAAAATGTTTTGCTCACAACCTCTGCTGTACAAGTGAACACTTTGGCAGCTTTGCATCACATCCACAACTTGGAATAGTTTGGCTTTCACACCCAGTCAGCGATGGCAACAATAGCTTCTCATTGGATTGTGCTAAATTTGATGAGCTGCCAGCAGATGCTCAAACTGCTCAGCCGTGGTTTTCTTTAATTGTTGGCTAATCCACTTCTACGATCAGTCATTTAGGGTGAATCAGGCTGACTTTGATTTAAAATTAGTATGTGCATTAACTTGAACTTACACAGATAGAGAGGGTTTATTGGAATTTACAACAGCAGCTAGAGGCTCAGCGTTTCAAGTTTAAGAGGAAGACGAGTGTGTCTCAGAGTTGTTCAGATGAGTCGTGTTCACAAGGCACAGACAGTTGCCTTTAGTTTACACAGTGTGGCATCACAACACGCTCAACTGGGTTCTTGCCATTGGCATGTTGCCGTGCTGTTGCCAGGCCTGGACACTGTGTCAAGTTGGTTGAATGAACCATTGTCACTCTCGGCGCGACCAGAGGCAGATGTCACTTCTTCAGTGCACGTTTCATTTGATATTGTTCTGGCTGCACAAATAATTTCTCTTTTTCAAGACAATTTAAATGTCTGTCGGTAACAACGCAGCATGTAGGGGCTGCAACTAATGATTGTTTCCTTATCGATTAATCTGCCGATTATTTTCACGATTAATTGTTTAGTCTAAAATAAAATTGTGAAAAATGCTCATCGCACTTTCCCAGAGCCCCAAGTGACGTCTCGCTGCTTTTGACCAACCAACGGTCCAAAAGCCAAAGACTCTTCATCTACTGTCCATAAATGACAAAGAAATGCAGCAAATCCTCACATTTAAGAAGCTGAAACCAGCACGTTTGACATTTTGGCTTGAAAAATGACTGAAGCCATTAATCGATTTGTCTAAATTGTTCAACTTTCTTTCGATCGACTAATTGGCTACTGGTCACAGCTCTAGCAGTGTGTTGCCGTGTCAGCTGTAAAAGGACCGAATCCTCTGTTCATAATACTGTAGTTTGTTTAGTCAAAAGATATACCAAAACTGTGATGTGAGGAAATTCACATTTTCATTTAAGGGGGGGAGGAAAGTAAGTGTCACTGGTATTCGGAGTGTTTCTGAAACTATCCAGTTTTCGCTGTTTGTTTTCCTTCTTGATGGCCGGATGATGGATCTCGCAGAAAGGCGTCATTCTCATGGACCTGTGCAGGTGAGAGCCTAACGACATCGCCTCATGGGTCTAACCTAATATTTTGAGAGCCCGTGGCTGGTTATGCAAACAGGCACAAAACTGATTCCCGGTGGAGATGATGTCTGTCTGGAAAGTGTGTTTAATGGAAAACTCGTAAAAGTCTATCCGTCAGGTGGAAGTCATGGAGAGAGAAAGGCAGTCGCATTCTGTCAAGTCAAGGTTTTGGTATTCAGACTGAGGTGTGATATACTGAGCCAGTTGAAGCGTGCAGTGAAATCTAGCCTCCAGCAACAAGCATGATCACCATGCAAGTCAGGGCAGAACTCTGCTCATAGTTCCTCTATCTCACTATGAGAATAAGTGGCTGCGTGCGCTGTTGCACCTCCCTCAAGTCATGACAAAGACCTTTGCTACAGTATTGTTTGCCAAGGTTTCTTTTGCAACGTCTACCTGTTTTTGTGTGCGTGCGTGTGTTTGCGCGCGCAGATGTATTCTTATGATCCCTCCCATACGTGTCCCGGTTAGATAGTTACTAAGGAAAGACAGGAGCCGCCTCCAGGAAAGCTGTTAGCTTAATAAGCTGACTGTGGGGAAGGGCAGGGCTCACAGGTGAGCCAGCTGGCAGGAGCACAACGGGACTATTGACCAAAGGCCACAGTGATGTGACGATATCAGAAATATCGAAGGTGTGATGTCATTGCCCTTTTTAGCTCTGCTCCTCACTTCTGACAGTGAAGCTACCTGCTGCAGCACAGTCCCATTTACTGGAACGTTAAACACAGCCTCGGGGCATCTGTTCCAATTAAGAATCATCGAAATGCTTTAAAGGTTTGAGTCACATAGTTCTGCTGCACAAACACACGGCCTGCTGTTAGAAAGAGAAGTCAAATGAGGAATAAATCAACGATCAAGAGCCTCTATGCCTTTTGAGGGTGAATTGGTTTCCTTTTCCTGGGAGAAACTGTAAACCTCTGATCCAGAACTTTTTTTAAAAAACAGACTTGCTCCTCTGTGCAATGGGGTGATTGAAAAGGGATTTGGGGGTTTTCTTAATCCACCGGACCCTGAGGAGGAACAAAACTCGTCTGTCAAACTGTCGGGCAAAATCTTTTCAGAACCGTTTTTATTGAATGTTGTGTGTGTTTCTCATAATGAGACAGTCCTGCTTCGTCCTTCAGCAATCTACAATTATGATCCCCGTGGTGAGCAGGAGCTGTGTCTACAGGTGGGCGACACGGTGCACATACTTGAGAAATTGGAAGGTGAGTGAGCCTGAATGCACAACAGGCCCCGACACATTCCTTATTTTCTTCTCTAAAGCAAGCTGGCACAGGAACTTCAATGAAATGACGAACTATATGCTATTCGTGATTATGTAAATAAGTCCACCACACTGTCCTCCTGACAGGGTGGACTGTCATCACTCTACTCATTGCTTCTCTCTCTTTCTCAGGCTGGTATAGGGGCTACACGTTGCGCAAGAAAACACAGAAGGTAATGGCATCATTAGCACTATGTTATCCTTTTAACCTATGCTGTGATGTAAATATACTGATATTACCTCATTGTTTCCTCAGGGGATATTCCCAGGTTCCTACATCCACTTAAAGGAGGCTTCGGTCGAGGGAACGGGGTGAGATCGCAGATCTGTAAACATATCGTCGTGTTGATAATCCACTTTGCTTTTGGTTTGCTCCCTCGTCTTGTCATTTTCCAATAACACAGCAGTAAGGGTTGGGTATCGTTTTTATTTTAACGATTCTGATTCCGATTCTGGTTATTGATTCCGGTTCTTTGAGGGGCGGGGTCAAAAAAGGTCGAGGTGCTAGCTGTTGTCTTAAAAAATTTATTTTTTTATAAAATAGGACCATAAGGTTGTTTATTGGTCAATCATGATACACATTGTGACGTCGTGAGAGGCTGTGTCATTGCCGGACGGTATGTCCCCGCCCAGTGGTTACGTCAGGAACTACAGGACATCATGGCAGCGGGGCCAAGGACAACAACTCCCAGGGGCCCCAGGGTAGAGCCACACAGCTGGAACCGATCAGCTGATTGCTGTCATGAATGAATGAAGGTGCCCGGTTAAAAGAGCGGTCGGGAGAGAAGGGAAAGGAGAGGAGTTTTTGGAGAAAGAAAAGACAAACCGAATGGAACAAAAGAAGAAAAACGGACAATTGTTGATTGTGAGAGTGCGTGTCTGTGTGCTGTAAATGGTCGGCGGCTGAAATACACCGTTCTTGAAGTTGAAAGTATCGTTCTGTGTGATGCTTGGACGTACCCGTGCCGTCGGAAGGTCCGCCCCCCTCACAACATCACAACATATACACACGTGCAGAGAACAATGCTTAAAAACACACACAGTGAATCGCGTTCCACGTTGAAATGTATCCTCTGCTTTTGAGGGTTGACTGAGGAGGAACGTGAAGGAGAGGGAGAGCGGCTCAACACGTCAAACACGGTACACCCGTTGATTTGCAGACCATGCTGGCGAAGATGATTTATCATATTTGTAGTGCATCCTCCCTTGCACGAAATAAGTTTGGCGCAGGTGTTGCACTGTGCCGACCCGTCATTTTCCTAAACAAACTGAAGCCACACTTTTGAGCGTTTGCTGCTGCTACCATGATGACGCCATGATTCTACCCAGTGACTCGTGTGCTGGCTATGCTTTAAAAAAAAAGAAAATACACTCGCAAATTCGCATGCATTCAACGCGTGCGCAGCTTTGTGGACCAATAAACGGATAGATTTTTGGGGACCAACCATGGTTGCAGTAAAAATGTATCGCGTGGCGCAGCGTCTTGCAAGTGATATTTGTTTAGGAACCGAATAGCAGAATCGAAATAAAAATTTTGTGCCGATTCCATTGGAATCGGAATTTTGGAACTGGTTCTCGATGCTCAACCCTAATAGCAGTGCACTTGTAATTATCATAAGTGAGGATTTAGTAATGAACTTCTTGGCTGCGTAGGGAAACCATCCAACTATTTATCATGTATAGAAATGCACTCGAGTCTGTCCAAATGATATGACGTGATATGTGAGTGATGAGCCACTTTTCCAATTTCTTATTATTCTCTTCTTGTGGCTGGTAGCCAGCAGGAAATAATTATTCCAACAGATTTACCGTTGGTGCTGGAGCTCGGGGCCACTCTGAGGGAATGGGCACAGATATGGCACAAACTCTACGTGGTATGTGTAGATTGCCTCTCTCTTATCGGTGCACACAGTCCCGTTCACCTCACTGACTCACACCACTTTGTCTCATGTTTGTTTTCATTCATACCTCCGAAGGATGCATCGTTATGAGTGTATGCATGTTTTACTGACAGGGGAACAAGACAACCCTGTTCAGGAGTCTTCAGCAGATGGCCTACAGCCTCATCGAATATCGATCTCAGGTAGTTTCAGGAACGCTACCTAAGGATGACCTTGTGGAGCTCAGAAAGAAAGTCACAGCAAAGATTGATTATGGAAACCGGTATGAATCCTGCTGCCTTTATTGTACTGCAATGAAAAGCCTTGTCTCATAAACACTCATTGTAAAGTTTTATTAGCTGGAGTCACGGCTCTGAGATTGTCTCTGTAAACTCAACTAATGCTGTTTGATTCTCTGTACTGCTCAGGATTCTGGGGCTGGACCTGGTAGTGCGAGATGAAGCAGGAAACACTCTGGATCCTGACTGGACCAGTACGGTCAGTCTCTTCCGGGCACACGAGACCGCATCCCGCAGCATTGAAGAGAGGATACAAGAAGAGAAGGCATGATTTTGATTAGTTCATACTAGCAGTCACTTTTTTTCCTTCTTCTTCATTGTAGTTGTCCATTTCAAATACTATCTGTGCCATGCATTCCTGCAGACGCGGCTACAAAACCTGGAGATGAGGCGTCAGACCCTGTTCAGCACAGTGCATACCTACAGTCTACTCATGAACCTGAAGAACTTTGTATGCAACATTGGAGAAGATGCTGAACTGCTCATGTCTCTGTATGACCCTGACCAATCTGAATTCATCAGGTTTGCTCCTCACGTTTCTCTTAATTCCACAATTCGGTATCAAGCTGAGGTTATTCGTTGTGGGCTCCTTAAATTCTGCCAGATGATTTCAGTTGCAAACCAGCAAGTTGCATTGGTCTGTTGATCCAAAAAATGTCAAACTCTTTGTCGCAGTGCACAGAACTAAATTGTGTGTTTGGCAAGTCAAAATGTCTGCTAGGATAAAGTTCTATAGGGATCAATAGACTTTTACAATATTGTGATTCAAAATATGCAAGCTTCTTGACACTGGGTTTTATCTGATAAGACAGATAAAATAATGCAGAGTGTTTACATTAGTTACTCTTATACTTTTCTATTTCTCCTCATGCCTTAGACGATGTGATATCTAACTGTGATTCTTATTTAAATTCATGCAGCGAGAACTTCCTGGTGCGCTGGGACAGTATGGGGATGCCTAAAGAAATTGAAAAGCTCAACAACCTGCCAGCGCTATTCACGGTAACTGAATCCCAACCCACTGACTGCATTCCCTCTGCTCTGATATAAACAATCCAAAAGCTGCCTGAAATCTGTGACAAAAGAAGACAATTTGCTCCTGGATCGCTCTTAATTTACACCAAGCTTCGCTGAATGGCTCCCATTCACGGCACATCTTTTGAAAATTTGAATTTATATTTGCCTTTTATATCTGCTGCTTATGTTAATGACCCAGTCAGCAGTTCCCCGCAAACGTGTCATTGCGTTGATTGGCATGTGTACCACCACATTCATCAAGGCAAAGAGCTGAAATTTAATCGTTCTATTTAATTTCTTAAAGCACACATGTCAAGGCTGCTTTGATTCAAATAAAACATCCAGAAAACTTAACACTTAAAGGTGCTGTGGCACACTGATAGAAACCAAAGGAGTGTTGTTTCCGATTGTTAGTTTTATTTGTTATATTGTGAGTGTGTGTGTATTATGTTTGTTATTACCTTAATTTATGTGCAAAAAATTTAAGAGCTCTGTCTCCCTCATGTCCTTGTGTCTCTCAAAGAAAGTGCCTCAAGAAATCTTGATATGCTTGAGGGTTTTACTGCATGCGTTCATCCTGTAATATTTGCCGTCTGGTCTGCAGCTCTGACCATATGCACATAATAGCAGGCTGGTGATAGGCCTTTTGTATGCAATGCACCTTATCACTCAGTATGCCGTAATAAATCATCTTTGTGGTTGTCCTTTGTGTCCAGGACCTGAGCAGCAGTGACTTGATGAGGCAGCGACTCTTCCTGGTGTGTCAGATCATCAGGGTTGGCAGCATGGAGCTCAAAGAGGGCAAGAAACACACTGGAGGGCTGAGGAGGCCATTTGGTGTGGCTGGTGAGCTACTTTTCAAGTATCCTAATGTTTGTTTAGGCCGAAACAAAAAAGTCAGTTCAACAGAAACATTCCACCCTGTCTGGTGCTAGAGTTGCATGAATCGAGGTGTAAAAATGAAGGATCCGTGTACCAAATGAAATGGGAACACCTGCTTCCTGACCTAGAAAATGCCTCCACTGTGCCTTGGAAAAGGAGTTGAGGTGGAAATTGGTTTAGCACCCGTCTTTTTGTTTTTGGCCAGGTGATTAGTGGATTTGATGAGAAATGGTTTCTTCTGCTGTTCCAGCAAATGGACCGAAACCAGAGTCAGAAAGAGCGTCTAACTCAGAAGTTATATTATTCTTAGCCAGAAGGGGGAAAAAAACCACACTTTAGGAAAAGACCTGGGTGGAGTAAAACCATTCAAAGGCATTTGCAAGCTGGAGATCAAGAACCCTCAACCTGTTTTACGATGCTGGATGTCTGCCATGCCAGGCAACAGGTGAGCGAAATCCAACACCTGGCTCAGCTTCTGCTTTAAAAGTAGAAAATACAGTTTGCAGGGTCATGGTGATTAAATTCACATTTAGAACTATTAAAACAAGGAAATTCCTGTTTAGCTGTTGTTTTTGTAATAACAAAAACATTGCGTTGCATCTGGTGAGCAGCAGCCTCAATGTGACGGTTCTTCTGTCATTGCAGTGATGGACGTTACGGATGTCGCCCATGGCAAATCAGACGATGAGGACAAACAGCATTTCATCCCTTTTCAGCAGTGAGTCTTTTGATGTTGTCGCACTCCTTATACTGTTAACAGGCTCAACCTTGTTTTGTAGCATTACACTTTTGAGCACAAATAATGGAAAAGAATTGGAAATAGGGCTCGAGTTATATTTGCTTACTGTGTTCCATCACGTCTTTTTCAAGGAGGAAATTCAACTTTCCCTATGATTCATTTCAAGGACAAATCTAAAAACCTTTTGCATCCGTGAGTGTTAGCGCTTCTCAAAGACGGGCTTCAAGGCCACGTTTTCACAGCACCTTCACAATGGGGGGATGAGGATGATAATAAAGTTTTCAGGGATCCTAGATGGAGGAGCCCCAGAAATATCTTAACCTTGATTCTTGACATCTAAACCAAAATTTTCTAAGGTTTAGCCTCTATTTGTCTCTTCTCACGGTGTCTTCCTGAGGAGGTACAGGCAAAAAAAAAAACATTTTTAACTACAGGATAGAGAAGTTTGAGGACTTATCAAATGTTTGGAGGAAATTTTAAATATTATATGTGGATATAAAATATTTCAAGCATAGTTTATGTTTGCACATATGTCATGTTTCCTAAGTAAAATTTCCTGAACATGCAATGTTCTGCTGTACAATAAATCACAAAAAGACTTATTAGACTTAAATTTATTTATATTTCATTAACAGCGAGTGACTCACTTGCCACTGGTTATCATGAGCTTGATAATTACAAATTAATAACAAAAAGGTCATGCTGAATGACTTTTCCAATCAACAATGGAAAAATATATTTTATTAAGATTGTAATAAAAAAATGTTTCCAGTCTCTTAAGAACATTTTCTGAAACACTGCTCCTAAAACATTAAGTCCAATTACCACACCAGTCTTAATTTGTCCTGCAAAAGGCCGTCAAATCATTTAACCTGTGAGTAAATAATAGTAAATACCATCATCAACCGGTTCACCACTGCCCCCCAAATGACATGTCACTTTGTCATTGCTTAATTAAGACTGTCAGTTGTCCACTTACATTTTTTTGTGTGTATTTTATTGGTCATTTAGACTTATAGTGAAGTCCAATATCCACTACAGCCAACTGAATGGTATTCAAAATTCAAATCAAATGCCATTTACAACAAATTGCCTACAGTGTTCACCTCTATTCACAGAAACCTCCTTACAGTAACAGTAATGTGAAATACTGGTTAATGCAAATCAGGGACTATTGTAGAAATGCCCCTGGTATTTGCTCTTCCAATACACAAAAGCCTTTTGGCATGGTGAAACCTTCCCCTACATGTTTCTGCAGTGACGTCCATACAGGCAAAATGTAAACGTCCTCCCTCTGACTCTGTGTCCATCTCTCCCTCTGACCAAACCACTGCTGTGTACTTCCATATTGCCTAAGTACACTTAGACATATTGCTGCATGACTGACGATGTGCGTGACGTCCATTTTCATTAACAGTGGTACAGAAAACAGCGTTTCACCCCATGTAGTATAAATATGTTTGACCTGTAAACTAAATTAGAAAACGTGTGAAGTTGAAAGATTTATCTGCTATCGGGTCATCTCTAGGGATGACCAAATCCAGCCTCAGCTGCACTTTGTAAGTCCTTGTTGGCAAACATGTTAGTTTAGCGTGCTCACGTGTTAAACTAAGACGGTGAGCATGGTACAACATTATACCTGACGTGGCATCAGCATGTTGGCATTTAGCTTCAAGTACAGCCTCAAAGAGCCGATTGCGTTGCTGTAGACTCTTGTTATGACGATATCAAATTACTGAGATGAATGAAACATTTCAGTTGGCTGAAATATTTTGCAGCTGACCCTTTACACGATGCTTATGTTTATGTTAACATGTCTGACAGTTACACACTTAATTAGAAAAGGCGTGTAATCCAATTTGATCACCAAGACTTACTGATGCCCCACTGGATATTTGTACTCGCACAGTGCTTTTGAATTCTGTATGAAGGCAACAAGAAGACTGTAATAACAAGACTCTTTGGTCAATTTGAGCTGCTACTAACTAAATTATATATTTTAAAATGCTCACATATATGTAGAAAATGCAAGTACAAGCTCAGCAGAGTACTAGCACTCTGTTACTTTGCTCTATGATTGTCACTCAGGGTAAGTGGAGTGTGGGGAGGGATAATGGTGCCTGTTGTCAAGAGATCCAGAAAACCTCACATTGCCTTTTGCAGCTCCTCTGTCCATTTGTTTGTCAGCTGTCAGAGAGGCTGGCAGGTGGTTTTTCTCATGCTCAACCCGATGCTTCTCTCCCAGGATAGCTATGGAAACCTACATCCGTCAGCGGCAGCTCATCATGTCTCCGCTCATCCCATCTCGAGTCATAGGAGAGAATGAGCCGCTCACTGCTGTCTTCAACAAAGTCATTGCCACGCGGGAGGTCAATCACAAAGGCCAGGGTAAACCGAAGTGTTCAGAGACAGTGTGCTCCCATGTGATTTCGGAGGGTCGCTCTAAATTGACCTTTTTAATTTTGAGGGAAATAAATGGTGTGTGAGGGCTCTACAGGCTGTGTCTGCCTCATTGAATTTCTTTACATGTTTGCTGGCAGGGCTTTTTGTGACCCTGAAGCTCCTCCCAGGGGATCTTACCCAAGTCAGGAAGGACTACCCCCACTTTGTGGACCGCAGCACGGCTATTGTCGGGAAAATGGGCTTCCCAGAAATCATCCTCCCAGGTGGATTAAAGTCTTTGTTGCTGGGCATTGCTCCATATACGCCACGGTCACGTTCATTTTAATTGCTTACAAAGCCATGAGATGGGTTCATAAATCTGTTCTTCTTTCTCCAGGAAACGTGAGGAATGATATTTACGTGACCTTGCTGCAGGGAGAGTTTGACCGTGGTAAAAAGAAGACCCCAAAAAATGTAGAGGTCATACTGAGTGTGCATGATGATGAAGGCAATCCCATGGAGGTAAAAAAGACTATTGAGTTATTTAAATTATACTAATTAAGATTTAATTGTGCTAGTGTTGTCTTATATAGTTTTGCTGTAAATATTGTACTTTTTACCCTCTGGATAGCAAAGCTGGGGGCTCGTTCCATTAAATCTTATACCAACATTCGTGGTCCCCAGATTATGAATCCTCTAGACTTTGGCGATTCTCTGACTTATCCGCTAGCTCTTCCTGTTGTTTAAGTGAAATCTCAACAACTGCAGGATAGATTACATAAAACTTACTCACATTCATATCCTCCTCAGGATGAATTGTGGTAGATCTGGTGATCTGCAATTTCCACTTGTCTGATGCAAAACCAATGACATTCTCATCAGCCTCTGCTGTATTTTGTGCTAATTATCAAATGTTAGCATGCTAACATGCTGCACATTATAACTGGTAAACATCAGCATGTTAGCATTGCGATTGTTAGCTAACATTAGCTATTGCCTGAAGAGGCTGGTTGGCTTGGCTGTAGACTCTTAGTCTTGTTTCTTTATTCCTAATTATTCAGGTTTATGTGACTGATTGTCTTGTTTTACTGCAACTGTGTTACATTTTTTTTTGCCAAAGTTGATTACAAATGGATCAAAGAGCAAATTTATATTGTTCCCATCTTGTGAAGTAATCTCCTTCCATCAATTTCTTTTACAGAAATCAATATTTCCTGGGGCCGGTTATGATGGCATCACAGAGTACAAGTCTGTCATTTACTACCAGGTGAAGCAGCCTTGTTGGAATGAGACAGTGAAGGTAAACTCATGTCATGGACCCACGTGTTCAGCTCTGTGCTTCAAACACAATATCTCATGTTCTCTCCTTGGCTTTTCAACTGGATATACTGTAGCTCAATACAATGAAATAATCTCCTCATACAAATCTCCCACCAGATAGGATTTCTTCCATATGTCTAATCCTGTTTTCTCACACTCCTTAATTCACTGACATTTCTCTCCTCCTTGCAAGGTGACAATTCCCATTGAAGACGTGTGCCGCTGTCACCTGAGGGTGATGTTTCGGCACAGATCCTCCCAGGACTGTGAGTGACTGTGCCTTATTTCTTGGCAAATACCCACATGTAATCATGCCACCGTGCAGCTTATTCTCCCGTGTATCCTTTAGCTAGGGACAAATCGGAGAAGCCCTTTGGTATGGCCTTTGTCCGGCTCATGAGAGGAGATGGGACCACGCTAAAAGACGGCAGGCATGAACTTATCGTCTATAAGGTACTGTCGCAGGACTGTAGTTTTGCGTTTTTATTGTAGGAAATTGAATCAGTTGCACTTATCTTAAAAATAAGCAGATTGTTTTGATCTAATTACACAAAAATTGGTGTCTTGAAAAGCTGACAGCGGGTAGATGGATTATGCGCGAGTATCTCTCCGATCAATAAATATGAAATTAGATCTCCATTGATCAATATGCTTCACGATTCATTCCCTGTTTTATGAATGTCTTAGGTTGACGTGAAAAAGGCTGAGGATGCAAAGGTTTATCTCACCTTGCCAGCGACCTGGGCTGAAGTGGAGGAAAAGGAGAAGCAAACAGGGAAGCAGTTCCACCATTCAGGAGTGATTCCTGTGACTAAAGACAGCTTCCAGATCGCCTTGCTCACCTGCTCCACTAAACTCACTCAGAACGGTATCGTAGGGCCCCATTTTTATTCTTCCAATCTCCCACTCTGTGATAATTAAAAGATGTCCTGTCTTTTCGAAATGAAACAGCTTCTACAGTCGATAGAGGTGCAGTGCTACCATCATTCCCCCCGCCCCCCCCCCCATACACTGCCTTGAGATTAATTAAGCCAATCTGTGTTGCTAATATTTTGCTGATGTGTTGATGTTGATTGATGCAGATCTAATTAGATTTATATTGAAATTTCAGGCTTTTAACACAATTATCTTAACTGATGTTGTAACAGAGTAGGGTTTGCTCCCACTGAATGTATACTGATGTGTTCATATTATTCCAGTGGATTTACTTGGCCTGTTGAACTGGAGGTCTAACCCAGAAGATCTGGACCAGATTCTGCAAAGGCTGATGGAGGTCGAGGGAGGGGAGATTGTCAAAGTGAGTTCTCTTTGTGTCACAAATGCTGCACTAAATATTTAATATTCTGCTATATTTTATAGATCTGTAGGTGCTGTACAATGCTTCTTTTTTAATGGTGCTTTGTAATGGGTTTCTGTTTTCCGCACAGTTTCTCCAGGACACACTTGATGCCCTGTTCAACATCATGATGGAGACCTCAGAAAAGGACACCTACGATACTCTGGTGTTCAATGCCTTGGTGAGTGTTTTGTGAGGCCATGTGTAAGTGTGTGTGCATGTATGCATGTACATACTAGTTCTATGTGGCACAACCCGGCCCTTAATGTGAAGTAGCGCCAGTGTGATGTTTGGATTTCATTTGCAGCAACTTGATGCAGCTCTGATACGATGGTAGGAGAGTTAACCGTGAATCTGATATTACTCAGATAAAGTGATGAACAGTAACACTGGATTACATGCATGCATTGCTTCCTGCGAATCCCTTGTGTGTGTGTGTGCATGCGTGTGAGAGAGTGAGTGTCATGGAGAGGAATTTACAGAAAATGTACTGAATTTAAATAAGTTGAATTGCTATTGCTGCAAGAAATGCAGACCATAAATAGTATTAATTATGGGATTTGACTTGATGTAAATGTTACGGATTCTAACTTTACGGGGTCTCAAGTAAAAAAAGGTTGGGAAGCACTGATACACAGTCTATGTATGTTCTTTCAACTTGGACAAGACTCTGAGTTTGCTTCCTCCTTTTGTTTAAAACCAGGTATTTATAATCACACTTATTGGCGACATCAAATTCCAGCACTTCAACCCTGTCCTGGAAACCTACATCAACAAGCACTTCAGTGCCACTTTGGCTTACATGTGAGTCTCGTCTGTATTTCCCACCTTTGATCGCTTACACCCCTTCATGCTGTTTATTTTTAGTGCTTCTTCTGCTCCACCCACGCCCAAATTACCAGCAGACTCTGATGCCTGACTCATTCACTTTCTCAGGAAGCTAACCAGGGTGCTTAACTACTATGTGGGCCATGCCGAGGAGCCCGTCCTGACCGAGAGGCTCTACTCAGCACTCAAAGCTCTGAAGTACCTGTTCAGGTTTATCGTGCAATCCCGGGTCCTCTATCTCAGGTATTGGAGGCGCTGCCACACAAGAATCCACTTTTCAGTCTCATATTCTAAGGAAGACTTCTTGTAATGCAATGCCTGGCCTTGATTCTCAGATTCTACGGCAACAGTGAGGATGGGGATGCTTTCTTCAACTCCATTCGCACCCTTTTCTTGTCTTTCAACACTCTCATGGACAGACCGCTTGATGAGGGCGTGAAGATAAAGGTAAGTTCAAGAAGAATGCGTGATGTTTCTGATATGTGGGATCATTTCAAAGGTTTCACCAATTTATTATTTTCTAGCTTGGAAATAAAACTAAAATGCAGCTGGTTAAACTCTTTTGAGGATGTTGCTTTCATTTTCAGTGGTAGCATTTTTCAGTGTTGCATGTAAATGACTTCAGTAGTCCAGCTGTGAAAATGTGTTTCACTGTTATGGAAAAGTTATTGAAAAGTTACAAATGAACTGCAAAATGAGTGTCTGTTCCCTGTTGGAGGTCTCAGTAAGGTGAGGAAAAATACTGGTAGGATGCTGTTTTACTAGAGAATAAAAAACATCCCGATGCTTCAGCCCGATGAGACCCGATTCTTTGCCTTTTCAGGGGGCAATATTGAAGTACCTCCCCAGCATCATTAATGACATCCAGACTGTATTTGATCCTGTGGAGCTCAGGTAACTATCCAGAGGGTTTGCACAGCAGGAAATGATAATTGTCTCAGTGCAAATTATCATATTTAATTCTGAGTAAAGGAGGCTTTAATCTCAGTTCTTGCTGCTGTAAAGTCAACCCATCATGTGTGCTGCTCATTAGTCCTCCGTGCCAAAAATTACTAGATGTGAAATTTGAATAGCATTTAAATTGTCACAGCCGCTCCATTGGCTTTTTTCTTTCATTCTCTTTTCAGTGTTCTCCTAGCGAAGTTCATTGAAAGCATTCCTGACTTGCAGCTTGTGCGTCAGAAGCTGGGCTGCATGTGTAAAATGGTGGAGAGTGACCTTTTCAAGCAGCCAGGTAGGAGCCCTCAAGGCTTAAAAACCACATAATGACTTTTCACACAAGATGAACAGGGGGGAAAAGAAAAATCACCAACCTACAAGTTTGTCAGGTCAGTTCCATTAAAAGGAAAAATGCTGTGTGATCCAATGAGCACAGTCTTCCTCTGCTCTGTTGCCACAGATTGTCGAGATGTGCTTCTGCCACTTGTTACTGACCAGCTGAGTGGGCAGCTGGACGACCACTCTTGTAAACCTGACCATGAGGCCTGCGCCCAACTGCTAAGCACAGTGTTGGACAACTTGGACCGCAAGGACGTGGTGAGGAGTCATGGCAATCCACCTTTGGGCACACAGGTTCTAAGAATAAAGGGTCTGAACACACAATTTACAGAAAGAAACATGAGATTGTGGATATAGTTGGCTGAAATGAGTTTCCACCACAAGGTGGCTGAGCTCACCCTCAGACATCTGTGGGGACCTCGGAAGAAAGGAGTTAGATGGGGGGATTTGGGCCTCTCTTTAGAGGTTTTTCTGGTCATGTCCTGGTCAACTGGAAGCCCCGCTGCAGACGCAGAGCATGCTGGGGGGATTACATACCATCCGGTCTGGTAGCATCTAGCCATCCCCCTGGAGGAACTGGCAGTCAGAGCGAAGGAGAGGAATGTCTGGGCTACACTGCTTGGCCTGCGGCCATCGTGACCTAGACCCAGCTCAGCGTTTTTTTTTTATTTGCCATTCTGCCACCACCCAAATACAATGGAGGTGAAAGGAATTTTGTTTGTGATGCTCACAGCATTGAAAAATGCCAAATGTCCATCACAATTTCCTAAAGCCCGAGGTGACCTTCAAATTTCTTATTTGTCTGACCAGCAGGCCGAAACACAGATATTGAATTTACTCTGATTTAGGACAAGGAACCACAAACAATCCTCACAATGTAGAGGCTAGTCAAATGAAATGTTTGGCATTCTTCCTTGCAAAATCATCAAAAATAGTTGGGAGATTTAATTTCCTGTCAATTGACTAATCGATGAATTGACTAATTGCTTCAGCTCTAATTTGTTTCATCTTTCTACCGAGGAAATGGTCCCAAAGGAAACTGTAGTAACTGGAATGGTGTAAAGACATGCTGCTGATGTATTTTGTATTTTTTTCTATACTGTGAGCATATTTATTGTAGTGGAAAAATAAATATGTTAATGAAATGAGAATCTCAATACCTGACCAAGACAATCTCCAAGTAACTGAGAAAAAAGGTTGTGTGTTTTCTTTTTTGTTTTTTTTGTCATTTGTGTGAACCAACCTTTGAATACTGACAGCACTCTGTAGCATGTCTTTGTCACTGTGTTTCAGCTGGTAATTGTACCTGAGGCTGTTCTGTCTGTGCAGGGTCCAACCAGAGGGCACGTTCAGCTTATAATGGAGAGGCTCCTTCGCAGGGTTAATCGCACCATCATCAACATGGACAGATTGTCCTCTCTCACTGTAAGACACACTGTGATGTTACAGCTGGAATACGTCCTTGACGGCTACATCCTCAGCATTCGTTTCAATATTAATAACACTGACATCAGCAATACCTAAATATAGTAGACTGCCAATCTTGTAATAGCAATGACAAAACACAGCAACAACACAAATGCAACAAGGAGCATGTGCTGTAAATGCAGGATTTTTTGAGACTTCACAGTGAAATCGTATGAGTAATAGTGGACTTCTCTGCGGCAGGGCCACTATCTCGCCTGCATGACTGCCATCCTGAAGCAAATGGATGACATGCATTACGCCCACTACATCAGCACCTTCAAGACGAGACAGGATATCATTGTAAGTGTCCTGGTTCCTTCCCTGTTGGCTACATCTTGTCCTGAAACATCCCATCAGTAACAGGCATTAAACCACACAGGCCACTTACTGCTCCTTAAGAGAATATTGATTATAGACATTTCATGCAATGGATTGGACTGACATGATGAGGATGTCAGTGGGCTCCCCATTAAGCCTTTGGGGCATTATGTGTGCCTGATATGTAGCAGCGCTGCTTTGGATTTGCTTAGTTTGGTTTACGAGTGGTTCTGTTGGATATTACTTATTGTATTTCTTTAAAACGACAGTGTGCATACACTTGCAGTAAGGATTGTATTCTTCCGCTCCCCTCAGGATTTCCTCATGGAGACATTCATCATGTTTAAGGACCTCATGGGGAATGTCTTCCCCGTCGACTGGATGATCATGAACCTGGTGCAGATGCAGGTCTTCCTTAGGGCCATCAACCAGTACTCGGACGTCCTCAACATGTATTTCCTGGACCAGGCGCATTTTGAACTACAGGTGTGTCTCGTCGTCCCCCGCCTGGGTAGTAGAGGTCACATTTTTTATTAAACACAAAATCAAAAGCTAGTATTATGAGAAGGTAATTATGGTATTAATATTTGAACACCTTGCTCCCCTTGCAGCTGTGGAATAACTACTTTCATTTGACTGTGGCGTTCCTCACCCACACGACACTGCAGCTGGAATCCTTCTCTCAAGAGAAGCGAAATAAGATACTGAACAAGTGAGAACATTTGCATTTGATAAAAAAGATTATTTAAATAGAAAACTTAATTTAACAGCTCTTTGATTTAAATTTGCCACAGATATGGAGACATGAGGAAGACTATTGGATTTAAGATCAGAGATATGTGGTACAATCTTGGTGAGTATTTTGCGCCATTTGATAATGTAGCTATTAACATAGAGTTTGGAATTGTTGATTCAGTTCCTGCCAGTAATGCAAAGGGAATGACGAGACATTATTTTTTATTGTCCAGTTTCACAGTGTGTTGTCGTTTACAGCGTTATTAGATTTGTCCTCTGTTTGTTGAGAAATGAAGGTGTAGCTTATTGCCTTCTCAAATCATACTATGATATTTCTGCGTGATAATGCTTTGTTGTCCCTCAGGCCCACACAAAATGAAGTTCATCCCAGCCATGGTCGGGCCCATTCTGGAAGTCACACTGGTGCCCGAGCCTGAACTGAGAAAAGCCACCATCCCGATCTTCTTTGATATGATGCAGTGTGAGCACAACTTCAGCCCCGGACGCACGTTTGAAACGGTACGAAGTTATCTCATGGGGCGCTCCGGTGGCTCACCATGTAAAGCGCGTACCATGTACTATATTACCTTTGCTGCATGTCATCCTCTGTCTCCCCGTCACTGTTGAATAAAGCAGAAAAGGCCAAAAAAAATCATGCTTTAAAATGAAAAAAGTTATCTCAGAAATCCGACTGAAGCAGCTCCCGGCTAAACATGACATTTGTGATGTGTATGATGCTGTGTTTTTAATTTTCTTCTTATCTTTGCAGTTTGAGAACGAACTGATAACTAAATTGGATCAAGAGGTAGAAGGAGGCCAAGGGGATGAGCAGTACAAAGTCCTGCTGGAGAAAACGTAAGGCAGAGGAGCAGATCAAACAGAAAATATTTATTTTATTCTGAAAGTTGTTGAAGTAGTAAAACACGCCGATCAAAAAAACCTTCAATTCTTTGTGATAGGGAACTCACGTAGGATTGCTGCTAAAATCCAACAAAGGCCTTTGTGATTGTGTTGTTGAAAAGGTCCTCAAGGAGCCAGAAGGACTAGACAGTCTGTTAGAATCATAAGCAGTCTCTGATCAATAGAAACCCCTCTGGAACAGAATGGACAATACCAAATAATGCAAAAACAGATTTTAATATGCTCATCAGGAGCGACGGCAGGCTTTGGCAAACTGATGTTCTTTAGAGCTAAAGAGTAGTCCGTGAAGTTTATTTGTTTGTATGTGCAGGTTACTGGAGCACTGCAGACGCCATAGATACCTGTCGCAGTCAGGAGAGGAGCTGGCTTTGCTGCTGAGCAGCCTGCTGGAGAATCTTCTGGCGTACCGCACCATCACCCATGATGAAAGTCCTGAGCACCGCATGAGCTGCACTGTCAATGTGCTGGTACGCCCCATGCCATATTTACCAAAGGGTTAATACTATTTGTGCATGTGCATAAAGCAATTACCTGTGCTATTCTGCAAATTGCTGGAGAGAAAAAGGTTTCAAGAATATGACGGTAAGATCTTCCTCTTGCAGAATTTCTACAAAGAAAAAAAGAGGGAGGATATTTACATCCGGTGAGTCCGATGGAGATACAGAGCATCAGGTTTTTGGACCAAAGATCTAACTGTGTCTAATGTGCTGTTGTTACCAGGTACTTGTACAAGCTGCGAGATTTGCAGCTGGACTGTGAGAACTACACAGAGGCGGCCTACACTCTGCTACTACATGCCGAATTGCTGGAGGTCTCTGATGCATCAAAGTCACTTTTTTCCCAGCTTAAGCATTTGGGGCTTTTGACGCTTGCGAATATTACCGTGCTTCTAAATGTTTCCTTGAGTTTTGATTTCTGATCATTTGCTTCCCCAGTGGTCTGACAAACCCTGCGCACCTCATCTGATACCTAGAAATGGGGAGCGTGTATGCACCCAACAGGAGCTGAAGGAGAGGCTCTTCCAGGAGATCATATGTTACTTGGACAAGGGCAAGGTGAGCATGAACTGCTCTGCACGTGAGCAAGTTCGGGTTGCTTACCATTCTGAAGCTGGTGGGGAAGTTACTAAAGCTCAAGCACCATCCGCAGCGTTCGTTGTTCCTCTCGCTCAACAGCTTTCCCTCGAAGCCGTTAGGTGGGGGTTGTTTTCACCGAGGACAGACGTGGGAGCCAGATGGCGTAGTCTAGCTCCTGTGTGTTTATGTTCAGGTTTTATGTCCACTTTTAACTGAGTGATGCACATGTCTTCTCAGATGTGGGAGAAGGCCATTGAGTTGGGCAAGCAGCTGGCCAAGATGCATGAGAGCCACATGTTTGACTTCATGGAGCTGAGTCAGCTGCTGGTAAGAGGACGCTTGTATTTGAGTTCAGCCCGGCAAACAAAATACTATCACTCCTAAAACCTCAGAGAAAGGCAGCTTTATATGCTGATATGAAAACAACTAAAATGTACAGGATTCTATTGTTGATGCCTCATTAGGACTATTAAAATTAGGCTGGTGTTCCAGCTTGTACAAGGCTGAGTGCAAGTGGTTGAACATGAGGAGATGGGGAAGAGAGAACCAACTCATTTCCACCCAGATGGTGTCTGCTGGTTCTGTGGAGTTGGATTTTATTATGAAGAATCTATTCAAATCTCTGTTATGTAGGTATTGATTGTGCTACAATAATTCTTTAATGTAACAAAATACAATGAGTGTAATTTTTTTTTATGATGTTACTGGAATTAATTTATTATGAATTATTTCATTTTGTAACCACTAACAGACCGATAACGTACTGTACATGTCCTGCGGCCTTACCATCTTCTCTCCTTTCCTTTCCTCTGTCGCAGATAAAACAAGCCCAGTTCTATGAAAATATAATGCATGCAATGCGGCCACAGCCAGAGTACTTTGCTGTAGGATATTATGGCCTTGGATTCCCTTCTTTCCTCAGGGTAAGGAAACCATTACCTATTTCAATAAATAGAGACTTAGACAAACCGTCATGCACCATGCTTAGGCAATGAGCTGGCTTTCTGAAACATTTCTCGAGGCAACGTGCAATAATACCGATAAAGGTTATTGGCTTTTAATGACGGGAGATTGTCAGAATGAAAAGGGTCCTGTCACAACGCTGCACGTGCACGCCTCTCATAAATTATGGAAAATGAGCTTGGGTCATAATTATAGCTTTTTACTGAGTTTCATTTGTTGTGTTGCACACTACCATTTTCTGCTATAGAACAAGATGTTCATCTACCGGGGCAAGGAGTACGAGTGGCTTGAAGACTTCAGCTTAAAGCTGCTCTCTCAGTTCCCCAACGCAGTGCGGATGACCAGCACAGCGCCCCCTGGACACGATATTTACAACTCCCCTGCACAGCGTATCTTTATATGATGATGCATACAAAGATATTTGTTTATCAAGCTTGTTGACATCAGCGTGTAGCTCAAAGAGCACCACTGTGCTTAAATATAACCTCACAGACCCGCTAGCTTGGCTGTAGACTTAGTCTTGTTTGATAATTACAGAGTTACAAAAAAATTCTGAATCAATACAACGTTTCTTTGTCCACTCCTCCACACAATTCCTGCTCTTATCCTTAGTTGAACTTCACAGACATCCAGTGCTTTACTGTCAAGCCTGTTCTCACCGTGCCGCGTCGGTTTAAAGACAAGGGGGTTCCAGAGCAGATATTAAAGTGCGTAACAGAACACTTAAAGGCTGATTTATTTTCTTGTGAAGACCCTGAGATTTATAGTTCTTTTGCAGCTATTACAGAACCAATGAAGTGGACCAGTTCCAGTATTCCAGGCCCTTCAGGAAAGGTGAAAAGGACCCAGACAATGAATTTGCAGTGAGCATTTTTTAAATTTACTTTAAAGCTCATATGTTTAAGCACACACCCATAAATTCCCCAAAATTAATAAACAACCTCGTCTTTGCACAAACCTCACTCTGAAGATGAATTGAAACATTAAAATGTCACCCTTTAATGTTTTATTGATATTTATTCTGCACTACAGACCATGTGGATTGAGAGAACAACTTACATTACTGCCTATCGCTTCCCAGGGATTCTGAAATGGTTTGAAGTCAAATCTGTCTCAGTGGTAAGAAACAACCTTGATGCTCATACTGTGCTGTTTCTTGTTGGGGTTTTTTTTTCATGTTCTTTCACTTTAAAAAAAATCCTCAAATGCACATTATACTTCATGTAATTCTTCTGATGGGCAGGAGGAGATCAGTCCTTTGGCGAACGCGATACAGACCATGGAGATGGCCAATGAAAAGCTGAGTAACCTCGTACAGCAGCAAGCCTGTGATCGCTCACTGTCCATCAACCCGCTGTCTATGATGCTCAGTGGCATTGTTGACCCTGCTGTCATGGGCGGCTTCTCCAACTATGAGAAGGTTTGACTTTTTGGTTTAATTAGACAGCTGTTCAGCAGAGTGCATAAAGAAATACACAGCATTATTTAATCGTTTGGGTCGAGATCTTTTAGTAACCTTGCAACAAACAAATAATAAAAAAAAAAAGACTCCATACTGAGACATGAAATAATCACAAGCATCTAGAAAATCTCCTAACAAGAGTCTACAGCCGTGCTAGCACCTCTGTGAAGCTGTACTTTTGGAGTTCATTGTCCACAATGACGATGCTAACACGCTGATGTTTAGATATGTTTACCATATTAGTTTAGCCTGTTAGCACGCACACATTTGCAGGCTGTAATATACTGTGATGCTGATCTAATTGCTAACATCAGGATACTGATAAGCTCACAATGACACGGTGCATACCCAGAAATACAAATCCCAGGTCCTTTGTTACCAACGTACAGAGAAGGATATGGTTGCTGGTGGCCCCAGAGGAAAAGTCAGGGGATCACCATAAGTCATTAGGATTCATCCTCCAGGGACTACGAATGTCTGCACAAACGTTCATGGTAATCCCTCCGCTGCTGAATTATTTCAGTCTAGACCAAATTGGTGTACTGACCAACCGACAGACCAGTGTTGTCATCTATAGAGCCATGCTGTCAGTATGGCTTGTAATACATTACATTTGGGCAGCATCTAGCACTAGAAACCAGTCATCAAATCCACCATGCAAGAGTACAGAGTCCCCCAGAAATGTGTCACTGTCCCACTAACAGGCTGCACTGTATTTGTTAGATTTGAGCTGTTTGATAACTCAGGTTCAGGTTGTGTGCACAGTTGGCGCTTAAGTATTTGATTTGGAAAATAATATACTGCTATCAAACATTGCCAAGCTACACTAATGACGAATAAATCATACAACTGCAAAAACATTTGTAAATCCTTTTTCCATTAACATGATTTCTGGCTGGCCTCAAGCCAGTTATGAGCGACAAAGTTTTATTCATAAGGAAACCGCCGTGGCCTCTTCGTCACACTGTAGAAACCTGTTCATTGTTGCCTGCAGCTATATTTTCAGCAAGGGTGTTTAAAAAGCTGACCTGTTTTCATCCTCTGTAGGCATTCTTCACAGACATCTACATCCAAGCGCACCCAGAGGATCACGAGCGCATTGAGGTCCTTAAACACCTCATCGCCCTGCAGGTAAATCCTTCCACCGTCATTGCCATTGACACTGGCCTCAAAGCAGAACACGTTTTGTTATACTTACGTGCCCGTCTTCCCCTCTAGATCCCTCTCTTGGCAGATGGGATTCGCATCCACGGGGAGAAGGCGACGGAGCAGCTGAAGCCCTTACACAATCGTCTGGTTACTTGCTTCCAAGACCTTCGGGAGAAAGTGGAGAAGCATTATGGCGTCATAACCTTGGTGCGTTGCCATCCGCAAACTCAATTTAATGTAGAGGGTGCCAGCTTAAGCTATTGGCCCTCTTGCCTTCCTATCAAATACTTCTCATTCAAAGCAGTATACATTATATTACCGTAGGACCATAAATCTTCCTTTAGCCTGTCGGTTGCGACCCAAGTTTTGCCTGTCATTGTGCTTCGCCCCTGCCAAGATTTCCCGATGATGCTTAATCCCATTTGTGTGTCCCAGCCCTGCTCTCTCATTGAGAGGAAGAAGAGTCGCGTGGGCTCGGTGGTGATGCCCTACATCCTGTCCTCCACCCTGCGTCGCATGTCCACTGTCTCAACCATCTCCAACGCCTCCTCAGGCCTTTCCAGCGGTTCCGCATCCTCAGATGGACCCTCCTGCATTTCTTCCCAAGAGTCAGTCCCTGCATGCTCCCCCTGCTGCCTTCGTCTACCTTCCCAGCTGCCTGGTTTTGTCTGACATTGTGTTGCATTGTGTCACTACAGAGACAGCTGTCTTCAAACTCTTGATTTTTGTCTTGGTTCAAATCAAAAGCATGGTTTGCCTTTATGATTGTACATCTTTCTGCATCTCTCTCTCTGCCCCTGTATATTCTCAAGCAGTTCCTTGTCCCGTCCCAGCGATCGCAGGGCCTCTGCTTTGTCCCACTCGGAAGACAACAGGATTGCTAGAAAGAACCGAAAGGAGTGGAGTGTGAGCAAATCCCAAGTCCTACTGGAGAGGCCCTCGGATGCTGAAGAGGTAAATAGATTTGTATATATTTTATATATATATAATGGAATTTTTGTGTGTGTGTGTATAAAGACCATATCATTCTAATATTAAGTTTCTGTTATTTAGTTATGAATTGGGAGTAGCTCCATAATGCTTGACTGTTAGACATGGAAGTCTATATTTTTGTTTTTCGGTTTTTATTCCAGACTCCTCCGGAGAAGCAGCAGAGACCCAAGAGCTTACAATTAGGGGACCGACGGCTTACCCTCTCCCTGTTCCAGGGTGTTTCATCCCAGCTCAACTTGTCTAACCCTCTCAGCCCGCTACCTGGCTCTCCATGCACACCGCGCACACAACTCAGCTCCAGTATGTAGCAAACAACCCCACTGCTCTGACATATACAGCACTGCATCATTTTCTTTTCTTTTTTAAAAAAAAAAATGCCTTGCACACAGATATGGAGGAAAATGATGCCTTACTAACCTTGTGTAAGCACATTCTAGTCTATAGCCTTAATCAGGTCACACACACACTCTCAATATGCATATTCACAGATGCTTTTATTTCCTCTCTCCTGTGGTAGGTTATTCGTCGCTTCTCAGTGACAATGATGCCAGTACCATTGACACCCCAGGGACCCCCCCACCCATGCCTCCAAAGAAACACCCGCATGAGATTGACAACCCCGGGTTCTCTTCAGAGGTACTTCTGCTTTGAGAAAATAGCACCCTCTCACTAATGCATATTTAATGACGTGTAAATGTTAAAATATTCTGTAATTCATCTTTATTTGAAGTCCTAACATGAACTCTCTTCTCTCTTTCCCCACAGTTCACTCCTCCGCTACCAATGAAAATTGAGAGCAAGCCTCCTCCGCCGCCTCCAAAAACGAGGAAGTCAATGTTCCCCTCGTACGAGCACCCCCCCAACTAAGGCTATAACTACACACAGGCCTTAAAGTTTTACTAATTCACTGATCTTCCTGTGATGAAAGCACTGTTTCATTTTGGTATTGTGGAAACGCCACAGTAGGGTACAGATGCAGGACCATCTATGTGGGATTCTGCGTGGCAGTCTTTGGTTCTCAAGTTTTAGCTGTTTATGCCGCAAGGAAGACTATGTGTGGTGTTGTTGTCGTAAGAGGGTACTACTTTGCAAAAAAGGATATATGATTTTGGGTACATAAGGTCACCACAGCCTTGAATGTGGTGTGCTTTTTAAGAGTTAATGAAACTGTGATTTGATGGTTTATTTTCTTTTCTTTTCTTGAAGTCAGTATGTTGTAGACTTTATCACTCACAGGGAAAAGGAATGACCAATGCTGCAATGCAATATTTCGCTGTTATGTGTTAGAGTGACACTGGATTAGTCATTCCCCCCCCTAGCTGTTTAACGGCATTCCATACAGGAACAAGCTGTATTAGATACACGCCAACGTTGATCAAGAGCAGGGAAAACAATGTACAGAATGTAACTGTTAGTTTGAAATGTAGTTATTTTGTGTGCGATGATGATGTCCAATAATAGGCTCAAATAATTTTCCTAAACCACAACATTTTAGAGACACTGGATGGCATTAATGAATGTGTCGCAGATTATGCATTTGTTTCGATGCTTATGATGAACTGAATACTGTAAAGTGATGCTTCCAAACTGCTTCACGTTGATGGTGTTGATTAGTGTTCAGTGGAAGTCAAGTTTTCCTTAAAAGAATAGTTTGACATTTTGGGAAACAAGTGGAAACAGCTAGCCTGGCTCTGTCCAAAGGTCAGTCCAAGAGCGCTGAGAGCTCACTAATTAACCCTTTATATCTTGTGTGTGTAACCTGGACAAAACCGTAAGTGTAAAAATGACCATTTGTAGTTTTCTGAGGTGTTGTGTACCATAACCCCTCGTAAAACCACAAATTGTCATTTGTACGCTTTTTGTAAACAAGGAGGATTTTGTTAGCTGTTTTCAGCATTATGGTAAGCTAACTAGCTGCATATTTACCGTACAGACATGAGTGGTATTGATCTTCTCATCCAACTGTCGCCAAGAAAGTAAATAAGTGCACTTCTCAAAATTTCATACTGTGCCTTTTTAAAAGAACCCTAAACACTGGATGGTACAAGCAGAAATGCCTTTGAAGTTCACTTTAGTTTTGTATTTCAGGTGTTCAGGTGATTTTCATTATGAATTCATTATTGAAATTTAAATTATTGTTGTTCATTCAAGTGTGTACAGAGATGGCTTATTTTTAGCAGCATAAATTGAGTCTCACTCCAACATAGTGCTTTGCTGTGCGCTGTTTAAAGTTTTCAGAAGTAGTGCTAAATCTATGCATGCAAGCTGTTTTTGAAAGTGATCAAATTCAATCGACAAATAAGGTGTCAGTATTTTAGGTTTAATTTTATATTTTTAATTGTTTAACAAGGGATTCACTTTTTTGTACAGTACACATATCCTAACAAATATCAAAGATATTTTATACAAACAATGCCTCAGGAGATATATAATCTTTTTTTTTTATGAACAAGCAGTTGTTGACTGAACAAAAATAAAGAATTATTGAAAGAACAGCAAATATTTGGTGACATTAATTATTTTTCGAAATGTACCTTCTCCATGTCATAACTCGGCGCAGTGGACACAGATTAGTCTCTGTGCCCTCACACAGATAGTGATAGCATGAAAAATGACATGGAACTGGTCATGTGAGTATATCAAATACAATTGGTGTAGGAAAAGCTCACGCTGATGCAAGAGCTAAGGATGCATTATCTCGGGAGGCCGTCTGCAGGGAGGAGTTTGTGAGATGTTCATTGGAGTTCTGGAATGATTCTTGCTAATCTGGATTGCTAATGGCCTGTTCCTTCCTGTCAGACAGCAAGGGACATGATATCGCTCTCCCTGCAAGTCCCAGCATCAAAAACAATTTGAAGTGATGTTCACACATGCAAGCTGAGCAAAGTTGCAACGTCTCCATGGAAACAATCTCCATACTATAAACACGTTTACAGCTTCGTGCTGTAAAGAATCTGATTCTCAATCACACTCTCGCTCTTTTCATTTGCATCGCGAACATCTTACCAGCCTCCTCTCAACTGCGTGTGCGCCAATGACCCATCTGTGTCCAACTTTGAATTGTTTATAAGGTCTGAGGTTTCTCTTTCTGCACTCACACAGTTTCCATTTCCTTGACAACACCCGATGGAAAGCGGCTGGAAAGTTTTTCCCCAACAGAAAACTACACAGATGGTTAAAAACTAATTTCACAGTGGTGGAACGTTGCTAAGTACATTTACTTAAGTGCAAATTTTCTACTCCACTACAATTCAGTGGGCAATATTGTGCTTTTTACTCCACAATATTTATCAGCTATAGTAACAGCTATAGTGACTTTTCAGATTCAGATTTACAATACATTATTAAATATTAAACCAGTGGTTCCAAACATTTTTGGCTTGTGACCTCTTAACACGTGTCTGTTTGGGGGCTCCTTGTTGCATTTTAGATGTATTTGAGTTGTTAGCAGTTCCATTCAAAGAGACCTTTACTCTCTAAACCTTTCAGGTGGTTTCATTTAAAAAAAACAGTTTGAGGCCCGAGGAGGTAAAATTATACAATATTTCACAGACAACAATATATATCAAAGATTACAGAAAAGCCTCTTTCTTACTTACGACCCCTGAGATTTATCTTGTGGCCCTTTGTAGGGGGCCCGCTGGACTAAACTGACTAACCGTATACCGTAGTTAAAGTTAACTAGCTCCACCTCGACCAGCTACAAACAGTAAAATGCTGCTAATGCATGAATATTATAACAATCTAATAATGTCATATACTGTATAATAAGTCAGTCATAGAAGGGGAATCTTTCTGCAGAAGGAGTACTTTTACTTTTGACACTTTAAGTACATTTAGCTGATAATGAATTGTTGTATTGTTACATTTACTTAAGTAAAGGATCTAAATACTTCATCTAGCCACTGTCATCTCCTAAACAAAGACATATGAACATAGAGAACAGTATTCCATAGTGAGGATTTGCATACAGATTGGCCAATATCTGGAGATGTTTTCGCCCCTGTCATGCCAAACACACCTCCCACCAGGGCGGGACTCCCCTGCATCAAAGGAAGATTTGGCCTTTCTTACTTTGTCCACTTAGCTTCTGGACAGATCCCGAGCCTCTGCGTGGAGCAGGATTAGCTGCGCTATTGTGTCTCTGCTTTGAACCTCACTTGGTGGTGCCAGAGGGTGTGAACTAATGGAGCATTGCAAAGAGGTCTGCTGCATTTTTTTTAAGCCTCTATTCACTCGCAGTAGGTTTGTTGGGCATGAGTGCAGCTTTCAGGAACGCCCAGCTTCACACCCACACACACTGTTGTAGGTACACGCAATCACACCTGGGAGCTGTTGAGTGCAGGAGCACACACTTCTTTTGAGGACCAGTGAGCAATTATTTTTCATCTCCCCAAACTGGTGCAGAGGAGCTTGGACTGACGTACTTCCAGTTGTAAGCAGGTCGATGTTGTCGCCATTTTTATTCTTTTACTACAGGTTATCAGATTTGTCACATTTCATTCATCCCGCTCAAAGTCATTGAACTCAAGTGTGCAAGGAGTAGCTGTCTTGACTATCTATACCTAAAAACAAAGAAAAACACTATCTGCAACCTGACTGAGGAGAAACTCTCAAAACCTCAGTGATGATTAAGAAAAAAAGAATTCAGATTGTGTGTGTTTTCTTGTTTTATTAATATGCGCCGTACTCTCACCACAGTCACATGTATTTTTTAAATATTTTTAGATGGGTACAGACTTGCATCATGTCCAGGCAACCATGCTTGGGGATCTATTTTACTAGTCTGACTATGATCTATTCTACTGAAATATTCATATTCATAGATGCTCTTGTGATTTGGGTGGAAAGCTGGTTACCTGGCGTGCGACCTGTGCGTCACTCGAGCAGCACTACCCTTCCTGCTCTAACTGGCCAACACAGCTAAAAACCCTTATTGATGTAAGAAATTGTAATTAATGGTGATACAGCAGGACAGTAGTCATTACTGAAATTGCTAGCACAAAAGATAAAAGAACAAGTTACTTCAGAGTTTTTAATAAGCTCAGACAATGACCAATTGATTTCAGCACAAAGACCTTTACTATGAAGCAAATTGGCTTCTCAGTGTATAAGTTTTGCAGGAGGGTTGGCTTTTTTCTTATGTTCGGGCAACTTCAGACAAGACAAACACGGATATGCATCCAGGGAGACATTAAATTCATGTATCAGAGCTTTCCAAAAAGTGTGTTTCCCATAGATCAGCACCACGGCGGCGACGGTGGTGTAGATGGACGTGAAGAAGAACGTGAGCCCGATGATGTTCTCGTGGTTCACCGATATCTGGTAGTGGGCGTACAGGTCAACCACTAGGAAGACGGCAAAGACCACCACTAGAGACAAAGCCATCTGGATCACCCTCAACTGAGAACTTAGCTTTGGGCAGTGGGCTCCGTTGCTGCTGGCTTTCATGTGGCGGAGATGGATGGCCAGGTGGATGGAGATGGAGATGCAGCATTTCACCATGAGCACCCCTGGCAGTACATCAGCGAGGATCAGATACATGGCTTCATAGATCTGGCCAGAGGACGTGTCGGGCATTATAACCCCACAGTCTTTGCGGTCTGTGGTGTAGTTGTTAGGACGAAACACCACAAGCATCGGCATGCAGGTGCCCAGGCTGCACACAGGGATGACAAAAACACCTAAAGTCACATGCTTGAGGATGACGTCCTGCATGTGTGTGTAGCAGTGATTTGGTGTGCTCACCAGCTTGGTGCTGTAGTAAAAAGTGAGAAAGCTGGTGTCCCACATGATGGTGAACTTGAGGCTGTAGATGATCAGTAGAATGACAGTGTAGATCATCGGACTGATGAGGCACTCGTTGTCTACCTCATTCATGGTCATCCAGAAATAACAGACCAGCTGGTGAGCCACGCTGACCACCGACAGAGCTGTGATGATGGTTTCACAGGGACTCCACTGCTTTTTCTCCTTGTAGTTCCACAGACTCGTCAAGAAGATGTAGACATTAAAGAAGACAGTGGTGACTCCCAACAGACCTGTCATTACCCAAAGGGCCAATTTATTTATCTGAAACATAATGATGATCTTTACCCCAATCACATCTGCAGTGTAATCCTTTATGAGAACAATTCTTTAGTCTTTATACCTCTATACTCAGCAGCCTGTGTGGGGTTCTGAAGTGTTTTGTTTTTGCTGTGCTCGAAAGAGATGACAAGAAGGTGAAAAATTATGCACACACACTCCAAACCAGACGATTCTTCATTTCTGCCGTAGAATGGAATCAGTGACAGTTTGTAAGCGGGGCCTAGGGAAACGAGTCACACATTTAGCTTTTGAAATACATAAAACAGATCTACAAATCTACAATTTAGGTGGTCAAATGCAAAAAGAAGTAAAGTGTAGCTGAGGTAAGAAGATTACAGCAATTAGGGTCGACATATCCTCCATTTTTACCTCAAACGATGCTCCCATGGGTTGGATGAGGCCTTTTATTGCTCTGAATCCTGCTCAAGGTTTCTGCTTCCATTCTTTTTGCCTGCTGTCGTCGCAATGCGTTGTCTGGCTCAATACCTTTGGCTGCAGTGGAAGAATCCTTTGTTATGTTTTGTTTATCCAAGCATTAATCCCAAACCGAAGCTGTCTGGAGGATGCATGCAGCAAGGTGAAGTCCCTAGATTTAAGTTTTCCTTGACTGGGATTTATATATAAGCATTAGGTATGATTTGCATCAGTTATGACCACAGGTAGTGGTGGCGGTGTATTTGCATTGACAGGGTGTGCGGGATATGCACTCATTCTGAATACCCAGGAACTTTACTGCGTGTCGATCAGCGCAGCATGTCAGCTCAGCCAATCTGCAGACCACACTCAACCGGACTCCTCATGCAAATGGCTATTCCTGCAGCTCTGCCACACATTTACAAACACCAAACCACACACACACACACACACACACACACACACACACAAGGACACAGACCTATATTTACCTGATAAGAAAAGCAAATCACCTTTGAATCACCTTCAGGAGCCTTGCTAATGCAAGTAGTAACACCTTATCACTGTACTTTGTGCTGTGGAGGACAAAAACTTTGTAGACAGACTTTTTAACAAGATGTTGATTTAAATTTATTTATTTTAGTTAATATTCTATTTAAATTTTTAATTTGCTTGTTTTACATCCACGACTTTCCAACCACAGTAAACAGGACAATTACATAAGCAGCTGATATGGCCTGCCAAGGTCTTCACCCATGTTTTTCTTCATAAAGACAACTTTCAAGAACTGATTCTCCCTTTTTTGCACAATAGCGGGAAAAAAAGCTATTTTTCAGGCAAAAACCTTTTGAATCTAGATGTGAAAGAAACACTTCAGTGGCAGCCTTTGCTGTTTTGTTTTTTTTATAATTACTATGCCAATCCTGTTAGAAATTCTACCCTCTTATAAACTTATTATTAAAGGAAGAGATTATGTGGCTTCCAAGTGAGGTTTGCCAGAAAATTATTTGTAATTAATTATTGTATCTATTTCCCCAGTTCATGCATGGATCAAAGGACAGCCTTGTGTTTGCACTTTAAAAAGGCTTTCGCACACAGAGAACTGGTCCGCCCCTGATGGATGTGCATTTCCTTACCAATTTGAATTGAGCCAACAGAAAGATATGGACATGGACTCATTTGAAAGATACGGACACAGAAATGTCCACACAAAAGTTGACAGCTTTCAATTTATCTTCATGTGAAGCAAACAAGTACCAAAGTCAAACACTGCAGAGGCACACAGTAAACATGTTTCGTGTGTGTGTGTGTGTACTGTGGGGGGTGAATGCAAACTATATTGCTGCTGGTGACATTTTCAAGAAAAGCTAATCTAAAACAGAGGGAAGCGTGTCTGAAATTGAAAGTCTAGTTTTCTCATTTTATTTCAGATGATTTGAAACAGTAACACTGTTGATGCCCAGCCTTTACAGATTAGTGCACGGCAACCCCTGCCCTTAAGTGGGCCCTTGGCAGAATGTATTACCAAGGGCCCATCACCGCTTCTTGTAGCTCTTATTAATTCAACATACACCTTTTGAAGATGAGAGGCGGGGCCGTGAGTGTGCTGCTGACTCTGAGTGGCAGCTGCAGGTTAGAGCCTCAACTGCTAGCTGTTAGTTTAATAACTGGTGTACTGGCTGCTTTGCAAAAATAATGGAGAAATACACAACACAAACAAGACAATTTTTCAGCGCTTTGTTCTACAAATGAAAACACTTCCAGGAGGGAAATGCACATTAGAGGATCAGAGGGAAAATTGACTTTACTGTCTCCTAGTATTCTGACTCATAAGCAGATCAAAGTTTGAATTTATATTAAGCTATAATATACAGCCCTGTAAACAGCCAGTCTCCAATCAGCGGGCCATGTAAACAGATTGTTCGTCTGACCATCAGAACTTTAACACCTAGTTAATACAAACTCCTGACTATCTCTCATTAAGCTGTATTTGAACCTGTTACCATACAGACAATTTGACTGGTTTGATATAATCATACCTAATTTTGCATGTCAAAACAATATGTCTGATTTCATTATGATGCCAAAATACAACTTATTCAATTCACTTTGATCTCTTTCAGAGAGATAACAGTTGTTGGTGTATTCCGGGAGTGGAAGATGTGTTTCACACGGGATCTTAATTTGTTTCGTCAGCCCAGATATCATCAAGCAATAAAAGATGGAGCCATGGCCCAAAGATCTGAATGCTCAATGAGCCCTAAATGGGATTTACATGGTACTCTCCTCATTGATTTATCAGCAAGAGAACATGTTTTATTGCAGACATATTTTAAAAAGGTAAATTTATTAAGCTACATATGTCTCATAGAAAAAAAGCACCACTAAAAATAAACGTTTTCTTATATATACATTTTAAACACAGTTTTAGCATAATCGGTGTACTAATGACTTGGATTATGAGAACCTATTCATGTTGTTTACAATAGTAATGATGTGTTACAGTGTATTATGAAAGCCAGCCAGATGTACATTTATGTTTGTTCAAGGGCTGATGTAAGAGTCCCCAGTAGTCGAATGCAAGCACTCCCATTATCCTCCACTTATTGCACCATTTTTCAAATACATTCTTTACATAGCATATTCTTCACAAGATGTTTTTGCACTTAAGGTTAAAAGTATTTCCTTCAGAAGGTATAGTTTTATGTAAAAAATAAAAAAAGCCATTTGTATTTAAGTTACACAGGGTATCCGTATCGATGGTCGTAGTTGAGGGCTGGAGGATTTCCTCCTGCAGTAGTTGGCTGTGATGTGCCGTTACTCTTGCCTGAGTAGACGCCAGCACTGTGGCCTGATTCACTAATACTGGGCAGGTGGTTCCTCACGGAACTGTACTGCACCCCGGGGTGGGTGCGGTACCCCAGCACTGAGCGGAAACTGGAGTTTCTGCTGTTGGGTCTGCTCTCTGGGGCCTTGGTGTCCTCCCTGAGGGAAAAAGTCATACAGGTCTCAATCAGATGATCCTCCAATTTATAAGATTATTTCATGGAGGTTTGGCAATGTGTTTCCAGCTCAGACACAATACCTTATGTCATTGGCGACCTCTTTCTCGTAGCGGCGCTTATTGCAGCAGCAGATCAGGAGCCAGATGAGGAACAGGAGGAGCAGCAGCAGCAAGAGGGCACCTATCACTGCCCCAACAATGGCAAGCACCTTGTTGGTAGCTGGAAGACAAGACATGGTGCTTTAAAAAGGTCAAACAAGTGCAGCTCTCCTTCCTATCTTGAATCCCAGTTTTAACAAGAGGCTAACGTGTCATGTTACGACTTACATTTCACACTAGAGCAAATATTTAAACCATGAATATGGGGGACAAAAAAGCTTGCTGTAGGAGTGTTGAATACTAAGAGTAAATATTATATACTTACGGTTGTATGCACGCAGTTCGTATTGACACTGTGCTTTGCCGACAGCATTTTCCGCCTCACACGTGTAACTTCCAACATTGCTGTCTGTATGATTAGTTATCAAAAGCTCCCCAGTCTGTGGGTCTTAATGAAAGAAGATAACATTCAGTATATATATTGTAAGTATATTAAGAAAGTAAGTATATTATTTTTGCCTGTCAAGTTGCCTCCTCACTTTGGGTTGCAGTGGATGGCATTGCACCGCCACTCTCTCTCCTCCACACGTAGCTGATAGGAGTGGACCCATGAGAGGATTTGCACTGGAGAGAGACTGGGCCACCTTTCTCCTCACCGTGTTCAACCCAACACTTTGGCCCAGATGGGCGAACTATTGAAAGAAAATAAATAAACACAGGCATGGCACAAAAACATTTATTAGAGGAATGCTTCGAAGCTTTAATTCATCATGGGAAGGGGTTAAAGGTGTGAAAGAGGAGAACAATCGGAGGTATGGCTGAGGTGAAAGGTAGGATAACTGACTGAGACAGGTACAGCAAGAAGAAAGAGCCTCTACATTCCCCGTGAGTGAGAGCAACATTTAAAAGAATAATGAGACGGCTGAGAAAATGAACAAGTAAAACCGGTAAAAAGGAATTCCTCCTCACCCATCACCACCAGAGTGACTTTTCTCATGTCAACACCCGGTGCCTTCTTGACTTTACACTGGTAGGTGGCTGTGTCTGAGACCTTTAGATCAGAGATAGAGATGGAAGCGTCTCCCTGCACGGGGTCCCCTATGAACGTGAGCCTTTTGGAGACCTTGGGGTTGCCGTATTGGTGCATCTTCCCCCCTGTGAATGACAAGATCTGACATGCAACGATGGCGCTGAGTGGTGACACTTCTTCAAAGCAGGTTTTTCCACTAACAGAGCCTCATGGTTAAAGATAGCCCTCATTCTTACATGTCTATTGGATGCTTAAGTCATTTTGTCTAAACCTCTCAGACTAGTTTCTCTCTGTCCCCAAACATACACCTACCAGCTGGTCTTTCTGCGTCATGTCTGGGCTGACGTTGGACCACTCAATGTCCAGGTCTCCTGTGTCTGCGAGAGCAGGGGTGTAGGTGCATCCCAGGTTGGCTGTCTCCCCCTGGGCCTTTTGAATGGTCTGTGGCCCCGAGGATGTCACCTGCATCGCCTCTGTCACACCGGACAGAACAACTCTAGTCAGATTTGTCAAATTCTTAATGTACACTTCTAGAAAAAAACTAATTTCTTTCTCATACACATTCATATTTTCCACACGTAATGGGATTCAACCTCTGGGCCTGTGTTCGTAAACAGTTCTGAGAGTGGAGTAGCTGCTGATCTGAGACTAATTGGCCTCTTAAGTCAAACCAAGGATGTGAGAGTTTGGAGCTGAAATAGAAGTAAAAGTGGTATGTTTGCGAAAATGAGCAACGTATTAATTTAATAACTCTCGAGGCTCATTAGATGTCAAAAATATATTGGTAAATGATGATGAAAACTGAATAGATGAGCAAACACAAAAATGTTTCTTGACAAGTGGCAGTTGAAAGCTGTTTCTGAGCTGACACACACCCTGCTGACTGACTGTTTATGGCCATGGATTTGAATTATTGCGGGTAGCTTGACGTTTATAGAAAGAACTCAATGCTGATTATTATTACATGGCAACACATTTCAACCGATCCAAGTTATTTATCTTGGTAATGTTGTCATCCAACTTCTCGGGCATCTGGAGCGAATGTCCTTTCATCACTTCCACACCGAGATGTTTAACCGTCACTAAATATCTTAATGGATGTTGATTAATCAAATCAGCCTCTCGTTTAACACCGCTCATCATCAAATCCACCATAGCACTCTGAAAGTACTTCACTGCCACTGCGACAAAACAAAGTATGTCAGAGGTATTTATGAAAGCGTGTAAATGGCAGATGTGATGAAGGGGGTCTGAAAAGAGCTCAAATTAGTCAGTCAAATGCTTACACGGCAAAAGCCCCCGTGGGCTACATGCTGTGATCTAAGGACGACGGGTTTTGTGGAGAGGCAGCTACGCTAACTTGCCAGTGAGCTCAATCACTAGGCTTGACACAAAGAGCTGCAACTATTCAAATCCTGCGCACCTCCTCATTATCCCAGACAATAGGCTCGGAGGTTTTTGTATAACATGATAACAGATTTGCATGTGTTCTACATGTACACTGTTTACTTTCACTCTGCTGCATGCATTTGGTTTTCCTTCTGTTTTTATGTTGTTTGTCTATATAATAGACTGCTTGAATGGAAGCCTGAGTTTCTCTACTGGGGCCGATAAAGTCTCTCAGGGTCTTCCTTTTTAATAATGTGCACACCAGTTTGACCCATAGCAACAGGACTATCGAAAAAAAGAGCAATGAATGTTAAGCAGGGTACCTGTCAGCCGCCCACATTATATGTACGTGGTTCACTGATTGTCTGCAATGTAATTCAGCAAGGGGTATTACTGTCGGTTCATCAGCTACGAGATTGTCAGAAGGGCCAGTCTATTGTGTGAATCACAGATCAGGCTGGTACAACCCAGAAAAAAACACCTGTTCTCTTAATGATCATATATTATCTACGCTCTATGATCAGAATATTTAAGTTTTCTTGTACAAAGGGCAGTCAGCTGGGGGAAAGGGCCATTTAAACACATGTCAAATGTTGTATTTGCATTGGCTGTAATTATCCGAAACCTGAGATAAAACAAATCAGACTCACCTGTCCTCAGCTGAATTGTTACCAGGAACAGAACAGCCACCTTTAGCCTCACGCTTGTGAATGCAGGCCCCATTATAACCCTTAGACCAAGTGCAACATGAAGGGAAGAAGTTATTTAGGGAATGCAATTCAATGACTGTCTTTCGATGCTTGTATTTTGTCTCTAACTGATTTTCATGGAAGTGAAAAATCTTTACTGTATGGTTGTCATCCACCTTTCTAACACAGGTGTTTATCTTAAATCTAACATTAGTGCTCTTAGTCCCCCCCCCCCCCTTTTTTTGTTAGAGCAAGTAAAGCAGAGAATTAATATGAATATCAATGTAAAACAAGCAGAGGTAAGACAAATTGTTACCAAGAAAGGAGAAAAATAGCTCTAACATACCTTAAAGTGAAGGAATAATCCAAAGTTAAAGTATGTCCTTTGAGACCTGGCAGAGTTTCAGCACTGGTGAAGCTTGCTTATTTTGTTCTCAGGTGAAACTCAGCAGCAGTAACTATGGCCACACCCTCTCTGTCCATAGTACATGCTGGCCACTCCTTGAGTTGGAATAACATTTCACACCTTCTTCAAGTAAGTTTTATTCTTGGAAACTCATTTTTGTAAGCTGGAAACGTGTTCATTTGCTTAACATATTAATAAAAGAATAAGAATCATGATTCACTCGTACTGTCAGTGGTTGTTTTCTAATCTCAGGCCTACGTACAGTAGCTGATGAGTCGAATGATTACCTGCCATTGTTGAGTAGTTCAACAACTATGTTGCTGTGCTGCTTTTTACGGTGGTCAACATATCTATCATATGTCATCCCATAAAAATGTACATGTATATCAAAACTTCCTGTATAACTTCCAATATAACAAGGCTTCTGTATGCTGTAATGTAGTTTGGATGTAGTAAAATCGATTTCTCAACATAATGAATATTTTTTTATGTACTCCTCCTTTGGGATGGATGAACAGCAATGTAGCTTCTTTAATTTGAATGGGCCAGCACATTGATGCTACATTTCCCCCATCTCTTCCCACGACACACCCTCCTGACACACCCATGAAAATACACTAATAGTTGTTGTTGCTCACAGACAGAGGGTGCACAGTGAGAACTATGGTGATTTGTACGTCAGTGCCGAGATAGTGACAGAGCCGCAAACTGCAGTGCAACTTCTGCAGAGTTCAGGCTGTAAATAAAGCCTTAGGTGATTAAGCTTGTCACCGTAATTTGCTATGTGAACCAGCCTACAGTGCCACAACTTCTTATCAGCTATGAATGATTTCCCAAAATGGAGAGTTTTGATTTGGAGGTAAATAGCTTGAGATGAGTGTTCATTGTGGTCTTTATCCTCTGTGTTAACCTGCTATATCGCACTGTGGGTGAACATTCAAAGAAGGACACTTTCAATGAAGTTGGATGGGGCGTTGAAATGATTCAGTATTGATTGTGTGAGAGTGTACAGTATGCAATGTGAGCACGGAGCATGACGCTAGCCATTAGGAAACTTAAGTGCTGGGTTAATGCAATCCTGCCAATAATGTTCATTAAGGGGATGGACAAATTAGTAACGCTCTGGATGAAACATGATCAGAAAGCAAATTTGAAAACAGCACCACCACCCCTCCTCCTCTTTTGTTGCAGGCTCTGTGCTTGCGAGCTGTTCACCTGAGCTTCATGTAGCACGCATGAGTGACACCGCAGCTCTATGACTGGGTTCGTGAGTGATCCTCCAAATGGGGGTGTGCGAGACTTTGCGGTGTGTCTGATTTTCCAGCAGGTGGTTAATTGCACCCCCCGTCCTCCTGGTGTAGGAGGAGGTTCTGGCACCGGAGAGCTGCGGTGAACAGACTGTGTGACAGCACAAGGTGGGACCAAACAGACAGTACTGGGACACAAGACCACCATTAAGACTTGCAGGAGAGAGAGAATGGGAACGTGCATGATGAATAGGTTTGGGGCCATTGTGACCCTTTTTGTCACCCAGTAATTTCTTAATTGTCCTACTAAACTTGGTAGTCAAATTTAAAGCCTTGCCATAACCCCATCTATCTTCCCAGATTTGGCAAAGGTAGCCTATTCACACCACAGGGTAGCAAACAAACCACCTTGACAGATGTCCAAATTACAAGTAAACAGCCTAGCAGGGGAGACAAACAAATGACCAAAGCAGGGAGGGGAGAGGCTACAGAAAGGCTGGGCTTGCCAGCAGCCATACTGAAATAGCACGGCAGCGTGAGTCACGGTGTGTCAATGTCAGGGAGCCAGTTGGGCACATACTATATTCATCTTTTTAAGGTGGAACGCCACTGGGACAAGAATGGCGCTTCTGGCAGAGGGAGGCAGTCAGCCCCTCAAAGAGCTACGTGAGTGGAATACAGCCAGCACACTCTGGTCCGCACACTATATTCATGACCCCCCTGAATCTCTGCAATTAAATGTCCACTCTGACAGTGAAATAGATATTTTGGACTCCTTTACAACAATCAGTCGTAATTCACAGATGTCCTGCCCATCATAAACATATAGTCTGCAGCCCGGGTGGTGTTACTTACACCATGCAATAATGAGTACAGAGGTAGCATCGTTACAAGCATTGTCGGTCATCATCCAGTTCTATATGCTGTTTTGTTATACTGTGAAACCGGTTTGTTTACTTCCTCTCACCAAGCGTAGCCGTTTTCAGCTGCTCCTGCCCTGCATGCTTTCCATGTGCCATGCTGCAGAATAAATAATTAAGAGGCAAATACAAGGATTCCTCCTAGCCTCCTAACAGACGGCCAACATCCCATATTACTTAGTCTGAGATCTGTGAGTGGAGTTACCACATCGAATAGGCACCAAGTAAATAAAGACTGTTTTTGTTCCAGTAAATCACTTCCACTGTGACTCTCGGTCCACATGTGGATGATTATGGAGTATTACATCATCAGCACAGAGTCCATCTAACTAAGAGTGTGTGCCAAAAACCTTATCTTGTCCATGCAGGCAAAACACCTCCCGAGGACTGAAACTAGACAGGTGCAGATAAATCTACGTGAAACAATCAAAGCCTTGATGGTCCTGCTTCATTTACAGTAGGCAGCTCCTCAGGCCTGCTTAAACTTCCAACCTCTGAACATGAAAAGGCAGGGCTCTGTGAGAAATTCTGCATATAAAATAGGAAAGTAAATGGGAATTTATCGTATATTTACTACTCCATCCCTCCCTCAGTTCACAAGCTGCCCACCCACACACACACACACAGCCCCCAGCAATATGAGCATAAACGGGGGACCCCATAATCCAATAAGTTGTGCTTCTTGTGCTAAACCCAGTGAAGTCTGGCACACAGAGAGAGTCCATGGAGAGTACGGCCCCCTAAGCCTCGCTTGCAGGAGTGGGATAGAAACTGCATTCTCAGAAAAAGTACTTCAGCTCTCTCTCCCCCTCTCTGCTTCTCCGATAGCTTTTATTTCCCACACACATTGGGGGATTATGATATAATGATGTAATTTAATGCTGACTTCTCTCCTTAAAAAATAAATAAATTAAGAAAAATATTCTTGGAATAACAGCCCGGTTATGGAAAAAGATGCTTATGCTTATTGTCTCAGCCAACAAAAAAATATGTTCATTTGGAAAGGAAATTATTTCTGCAGAACTGATGCTCAGTTGAATGGATTCGCATACATGCTTGGCCATGCTTGAAAGCAACATAGTGATTCATAGAGTAACGGCAATTTTCATTAAAACACTAACAATAGTTTGTGGCGTAGAATTTGCATTCCTTTGATGCTGCTCGTCTTCGTTGTCTGTCACAGCTACAAATGAGTGAACTTGACTTTGTTGTAGTCAGACAGTTACAGTCAATGCTGGGTGGTAATAGAAACATGACACTGTTGCAAACACAAGACACTCTCATACGGCAATTACACAAGCACTCATGCTGTGACACAATTTGGGAGGGCGCTCCATCCACTGTTGTCATTTACAAACTGCTGCTTACCTTAAATGAAACCCAATCCTTAAAGGAATAGTTGAACATTTTGGAAAAGTTTAAAGATAAACAACTGAAGCTGGTCAACTGGGAGAAGGACATCAAGCTGCAACACAAGACTGACATGTTATCACCTTATTGACCCCATGCTGCCCGCCCGTTTTTTGTTTGTTCCAATTCTGGTTTTGTCTGTTCAATTCCAGCTGCTACTGCTGGCTATAGTCAAAAGTAGCAGAACCTGATCGCATCACACAGCCAATACTATACATTTATCATGTCGGGAACACACCTCCACATCTTTGAGGAGGTCATACAGCCTGATGACACCACATCCACCACAGAGACATCACCGCAGTGAAGCTAGCTTTGAATTGGCTATTCGGCAGGCATTCACTCCGGACGCAGTGCCATCTTCTTACTCAATTTCAGCCAGCGTTTGCAGCTCAGAGACTGATTTAGGGACCATCAATAAATTACTGTTTAACTGACACAAAACCATCATGTTTTCAGTACCTTCATGCTGACTTGCCCATATGAGAGGAAATTACAAATCACACTAAATTGGTCTCATGCAGCACACTTATTTTGATTGCTTATGTGTATTTCATTTATTTTACATGAATATTTTACTTGAAAATAATGGCATTTTTTTCAACATCCTCCATGTCATGTGACCCAGCGACTACAAATTGTTTTAAAAATGTATCACAATACAGGCCACATAGGACACACCTCTTAATATTGGAGTCAATGACTCCTAAATCTCTTTTATTTTGATATTTAAATGGAATATTCATTCAGTGACTGACATTTTCAAGTGTGCTGATGCTTAGTTATCAGCATGATGATGCAGGTTGTTAAGCTACTAACATTATTTGCATTCTTCACAAACGATCACTAAACCAGCTGATTTTTACTTTGTTGGGTCTGAAATTTAATTTATCAACATTAATTAAATCAAATCTTCTCCCTCAAATATGTAATATCATATACATTCTATTGATGATAATATAATGTGGAACAATTTGTTGCACAATAATAAGCCCATGTCATAGAAAACTGGACTGTCTCTAATAAACCAAATGAGAATTCAACTGTGAACTCTATGTGCTGGATTAATAAATGTTGTATTAGCACATGTTTTGAATGCCAATAATCAGGCATCTTCTGTTATGATCTATTATTGTTATAAACTCATAATCAAAACACAAATACCAACACATTCTGACCTGTCACCATGAATATTATAACAGTAAGATGACCAGCTGATCTTGGTGTGAGAGAACTGATCTAATTAGCGCCGCTATGTAAATAGCACTTGTTTGTTAGGCTGCTGTAGACGAAAGTCTCTCATTTTTTTCCCCAGCTCTGTCAGTCCTTCACGCTGTATTAGAAAATTGGTCAGTTATTTGCTAAAGTGCAGGTGCAAGGTGATCACAAGCAGCAAATGTCAACACAACATGACACAATCCCACTGCCGGCGTAGACAGGAAGATAAAAGACAAACAAACATTCGGAGCACTTCCTTGTTGCCGAAACGCATAAGGTCAATAATGTTAATATGCCTAACATGGTAGCAAACAATTGTGTATTTACCATGGGTGTATTATAAGAACTGGATACTGGATGCAACAATGTTCAATCTGATGAGAGTTGCTCGTCTGGCGCATATGCCAAAGACGTTTTTAGCATCCGGCCCTCTGAATATGCACAGTAGTGTTTCTTGCGTTGGCCCCGCACACAAGTTCCCGCTCAGCCCATGGGCTTTGCATTGTGATGATGTCACAGATTTTTTAATCTTTTAAACTCTTTTTAAATCTTTACAGATCTTTACAGGACAGATTTGGCCTACCTGGGAAATTTAAAGCCTGGGTGTATCAGCATGGCATTCTTCTCAGAATCTTGTGGCCCAACCTCTTCTATGCAGTTCCTATCCCGACAGTCGAAACCTTAGAGAGGAGGGTCAGCAACCACCTAAGGAGGTGGCTGGGGCTGCCAAAGAGCCTGAGCGGCATTGCACTCTATGGTCACCGTAACAAATTGCTACTGCCCTTCAAATCCTTGGAGGAGGAATTCAAGGTTACAAGAGCTAGAGAAGTGGTACAGTACAGAGATTCAAGTGATCCAAAGGTGGCTAAGGCAGGGATCCAAGTGAGGACTGGCAGGAAGTGGAAGGCAGAGGAAGCTGTTCAGGAAGCAGAGGCAAGGCTGCATCACAAGAGGCTGGTGGGAGTGGTCACACGAGGCCTAGCTGGGCTAGGATCCTTTACAACTCCCCAAATTAACGTCATTAGAGGGAAGGAGAGGCGCCACCTAGTTCAGGAGGAGGGGAGAGCAGAAGTGGAGGAAACAAGAACCTGCAAGGTGGTGGGAATGATGCAACAGGGATCTTGGACAAGATGGGAGAATGCGTTCGAGAGGAAAGTAACTGTTGGAATAATCATACGATTGTAGATATATATTACTTATCATATAATGTCGTAGTTTACAGAGTGATATTAAAAGACGTGTTGTGAACATTGAAAACTTCCTTAATATGATTGCTGTATCACCGTACATGGTGCAGACTTGTTTATCTCTGTACAGAACATCAAGGAACAAGT
>JAVQJF010040657.1:0-24454 GCA_036023855.1 Gadopsis marmoratus | reverse complement strand
CCCCCCCCCGGCCGGCGGGGGGCCGGGGCGCCCCCCCCCCCGCCTTTGGGGTAAACACGCGGGAGACACAACACATGACATTAATGCAATTAGAGGATGTAAATGACGGCTTTGATTCTCTGGAGACCCAAGCATCTGACTTTTTTTTTTTCTTTTTTTTTTACATCAAACTTGAAAGCACTTTTTTAAAGCGTGGCTCCGTCTCTGCCAGGGCAGCAGACACGCCTGGCTGTCAATGGGACAAAGTTTGTGGGAAATCAAATTTGTGTTTTATTCGACTCCTACATGTAGAAAGAGGACCTTTACAATGAAGTGTATATGAAAGGATCGAGCCAGGAATTTGAATGAATTATAGTGTCGACCGATGTTAAGCTTAAATATTATATTAATATTTCTTTTGTGTATTTGTTTTAGAAACCTTGGCCTATATTAAACCAAACAACATTAGCCGTTTGACCAGGACCTGCTGTGAGAAGTCAGTCTGTCACTGCGGATGTATCCACTTATAATTATGGAGAATTAGAGCCCATCATCGCAGACAACTTTCAGAACCTGCCATTTAAAAATTGGATACTTCTTAATATTAAATTAATTATAAACCATTAAGCCTATGATGCTCATTGAAACACTTGGCTTCGTGCGCTTCGACAATTTGGTAAAACGACGCCGCGCCAACAATTTGCCTTTTTGTTGGCTATAAAAATCTGAGTTAAAGCCGATAGAGCGTGTTTTAAGGAAACACGATAGGCCTTTATGCCCGTCAGAGTGGGTAAGTTGTGTCAAACCACGTCCTTAATTGTAATTTTCTTGAAGCCATTATCGAGATTTGTTGGTAACGTCAATTTGAATAAATGAGGAAAACATATCCTCTTAAATGTGACAGAGCAACTAGTAGAACGCAGTGTTTTATAGTTAGACTTTATAATGAATCGTAGGTTAATAATCAAGGACCAAACCTATTATTATTATTATTATTATTATTGTTATTGTTATTATCGGTATTGTCCTTGTAAGTTTCCTGAATTTGATTTTAAATTTGAAACAAAATATTTCTTTAGTATTTGAACTGCGGCTCTCAGGCTTGAATCCAGATTAATTCAGTATGAATGCATGAAATTCACTCTGCCCTTCTCTCTCTCTCTCTCTCTCTCTCTCTCTCTCTCTCTCATGTATAATTAACGCATCAATTAGGACTCGAGACATAGCACGTGTCGTCTACCTGTCTCGCTGTTAAACAACGGGATGCAGTCCATCCAGCTCACGCAGGAGGATTACATTTCTCAAAAGCTAAAAATTAAACCACCACGAATCGTGAAAATCCATCTATTTTTCTATTTTATGCAGTTTTTGACCCTCACTCTTCTAAATGCCTTCCCATGAGCAATAACCTTTTAGCATCCATTAAGTTTCTTGCTGTAAAGAGGTCACATTTTTAAATAGGAAATTTAAATTGCTCAGCTGAACAAAAACAAACACATTTTTTTGTACTAGTTTGAGCCCAGTGCACTGTGCAGTCTGCAGACTGTGTAGCCTTGTTCACCACCAGCACCTCTCTGCAGGTATTCGTTAATTAAGGAGACTTTTGACTATATTCTTAATTGGTTTATTAGTAAATGTCTCCTGTTAGCAGCTATTTCCAATATAACAATGAGTTTAACTTTGGCTGCACACCCAACCTTTCTTTAGTCATTTAGTTATTTTTTTTATGTTGATGCTTTAAACATGAGGAGAACTTAGAGACCTATTTTCATTTTATTCCAGGTGGAGTTTTTTCCTCGCTCAGTGCTGCAGTTTGTTTCAGTCGGCTTTATGTGTTCATGTCTGTGTATATAAGAGAGCTCAGATCACATGAATCAACAAGCATCAGAAAATATGTTTGACTGTGACTGCATTATCCGCATCTATCTGCATATCAATATCAGTATCCGTGTGTGAGTGACACAAACAAGCAAAAAAGAGAAACACGTCCGCTCTTTGTCAGTTAAGCCTCTAATTCATCTGAACATTTTACACTGTTTTCAGAGGAATTTTGGCAAATATTTGTTTGCTAAAACAGCAAATTGATGTTGCCTTTGACTTATAAATAATCTATCTTAGTGTTGTAAGATTTATTCAGCATCAAATATTTGGTGTAGAAATTAGGTTAATTTACACTTAATCCATAGCAGTATGGATAATGAATAAATGAATACACTTAATTTACTTGTGTACATGTGGACATGGAAAGAGAACGTGGACACACATGCATGTACACATTTGCACATGAGGTTTTTCTGCTTATAACAACATTTGGCTTCAAATATGAGAAATAAAGGGCAAACTGTAACAATAGTAAGATTCTTTCTCTGTCCACCTTTTGTTTTCTTTTCACAGTTAACTATCATGCAGGAAAGGCTGATAGGGACATTTTGAGATAATAGTGTCACGATAAAGAACCTATAAATTACAAGTCAAAGGCTAAACAATCACGAATGACAGACTTTGAGTGCAGGGTATATACAGGCTTTCCTTAATATAAACCACTCCACTGCTACAGGCTAAAGTCTCAGCTGTCACAGATATACATCACTCATGCCAGGCATTCTCTCTAAAAGGTTTCCACCAAATGGCGACTTGTCTGTCTAACTTCCAGCAGGAACCAGGTATTCGCCATTGAGGGGACGGGCCTCTCCACTGATGCAGCAGCTCAGAGCCTCTGGGGTTTATGTTGGCACAGGCCTCCTGTGTATCAGCAGCAGGGTTTCTTGTATGAGAGGCGTGGGCGGTGTGGGTAATGGGCTGGAGAAAGTTGCTTTAAGTTAGACTTTATGTCTCAGCAATGCCATGTTCAGTTTGGCTGTGGGAAAGGCCAGGCATGGGACATGGGAAATACACAGCCTGGATGTTGTTGTTATGCTTTATGGAAACATTTTTTTAATGTACAGATATGTTGAAATAGCATTTTCGTAAAAAAAAAAAATTTTTAAAACGCACATGTATGGAAACTTACTAAAATGATGACGATCAAAGTCTAGCCATCTGTGTATGATTTTGTTGTGCAGATGTTCACGTCATTCGGCAGTAAGAGCAACAACACAGTTAACTGAAAATGGAGTTGGACTTGAAACTATTTCCTGTGATGCCCCGTTTGCTCATAGATGGGAATTTTAAGTAATTAGAGGAATGTTGGGAATTCATAAACCAACTGGGCCTCCTCTGCCGGGCCTGACACATCACGGCTGCAGATCAGATCTCACTCTGTCATTTGTCCCAAAGTCTATTTTGGGGTGACATTTTCTCCATGCGGCGTCTCATCTATGCATGTAATCACAGTAATCCCTGTTGTAGCAGTATCCTTTCTCTTTATTCTCTCTGTCCCCTGTGACTCCAGGTTATGTTAAAGGAGAGGTTAACATTTTTTCAAGTCCATCTTAAAACAACAGTCACATACCCGGTTTTTGATTGCTGTGATTGGTTCTCTAAACTGGTTGTGAGGAGATTCCTTAACCATTCTGTGCTGTTTTTAACAGTATATCTATGAGTCTGAAGGATTATTAGATGCTGAAAAACTACACAGTGGTTTATAATACTATGAGATAGGGTTTTACAACTCTGTATAATTATCACAGTGACAATCATGTTATTTTTGTTGAGTAGTAAATAGTAGAAATCCGGTGTTCACATTACAAGACAATCCACCAGGACTGTGCACTTACTGTGCATGTATTTGATTGGCCAATGAAACCTCTTGCCTGATGATGCTGAATTGCTTTGCAGCAAAAGTTGAGCCTGCTTTAACTTTTCTAGCCAGAAGACTCAGCATTGTAATCCCTTCTGAGGTAATTCATAGGTACCATTCGAATAAATTAGGCGGCCACGTTTTTTCACGCAGTGCTGTTATCTGTCTGAACATGGTTGAAAAGATGTGGGACAAAATCCACAGTCCTTGCAATCATGTATTCTGAAGCTAATCTTTAAATACAAAATATGCTTCAGTAGTCTGAGTTGGATAAATCAACCAGTTATCTTCCAAAGGCACAGCGTTTTTAATTTAAAGCTCTCACTTTGTGTGTCTGTGGACAGTGTTTCCTTACTGGGCCATGGTGGAGGGATAGTAACACAAAGCAGGAATTTCACACTTAACAAGACTGTAACTTTGGAAGATAAGAAGAGACAGCTGAAGCCTCATATTAGCTTTGGCTAAACTTTATTTCTCCTTTTATTTTGACAGAACCTTTGAAAAGTCTCCTATCTCAGTGAAATTGCCTTCGCAAGAATCTCTTCACAACCAGTGCAGGGACTAGGATCAAGTTAAGACATTTAAAACTGTTTCAGGGTACACACAGGGATGTGAGTGAAAATGGGGGCCTAGCTTTTGACTCATTAGCACACAGGTGTGATGGCTGTTGCTGATTTTGGATGTGAAGCGTTGGATTTTGTTGTGCTTTTCATTTACATGCAGACAGACGCTAAATGTTCAAGTCAAGTTCTCATGTTAATAAGATGAGGACGGGCTGCAACACAGTCAACATCTCTGGCCTTAGCTATCTGAATAGTTCGTTCCATCCACAAAACTGTTGATTGGTCGCCGTAGAAACAAGACGAGGAGCCTTGGTGATGTTGCCGCAGTATTTATCTGCGTGTGGTATAAATACACAATCCTTTAGACCACATTCTTTTTTGTAAACATGGCTGCACTCACAATCATTGCCACATTTTTCAGTTCTGCTTTGGTGTCCGGCTGAATTCGAGAAACCTCTCTCTAACCTGTGGACAAGCGATCAGGTGGTGTTCCCTGCTGATGTTTTGTACAGGCAGATTATCACTAGAAGAGGGCGTCTGCAAATCTGACAAATGGCACACACCACACCCTCCTTATATATATATATATATATATATATATATATATATGTGTGTGTGTGTGTGTGTGTGTGTTAGAGAGTAAAAAGAGACACCAGATTTTTATGTGTAGCTTTAAATTGGTTTCACATGAGCTGGGCACACACACTGCATCAGCAGATTCTCTGATCAAATTAAGCAGAGATGAGGGGAGAGAAAAAAGGCAGCGGTTGTACTGATGTATAATTCAATAAACAGGACCAAGCAGGGGTAGACAGAGGGGATGCTGTGCCGCCTTCATCTCTCAGCTCTCTAAATCTGGTTTAGCCGGGGACAGTTAACCCATGAGCGGGAGACGCACAGGAGCGCCGCACACACCTCCATCCATCATCAGCCGACACAGGCCCTCCAAGGTCACACATACAGTAGAAACTGAATGTTGACATATAAAAGTAAGGATGTGGAGAGTAATAATGCACTCAATCGTACTTCATTCACCTAAGCAAACTATTTTTATATCCTTTTTGTAATATATCATAATAGAGCTGAAATGACAAGTCGATTGACAGGAAGGTTAAACTGTTTTGATGGTTGATTCATTGTTTTAGTCGCCCACCTTCTCTGTTTGACAGCGTCTCAATTGTGGGGATATCCTAATTTTCTTCTGTGATAATAAATGGAATTTCTTGAGGTTTTGGACTGTTAATGGTTTTTAGACTGATGATAAGACTTCAGCTTGGTTTTGGGGGAATTGAAAGGGCATTTTTACCTATTTTCTTTCATTTTATGGGCAAAATGATTAAATGGTTAACAGAGAAAAAGCTCTGCAGATGAGATGGTTGATCATCTTACAGTGTTCACTTGCTGAATTGTATAATAAATCACCTCCTGAGCTTTGCATTGCTGGGAGCGTTAGGATTAAGGATAAGATTATTCATATTTAAAGCTGAAATGATTAGTCAATTCACTGATAAGTCAACTGACCAAAAAATAATCTGTACCTGTTTTGACAATTGCTTTATCGGTTTGATAATTTTTCATGCAAAAATGTCAAATATTGACCAGTTGCAGATGCTCCAATGTGAGGATTTGCTGCTGTTATTTGTCATATATGACAGTTAACACAATATGATTTGGCTTTTAGACAAAACAAAGCATCTGAAGATGTTTTATCGGAAAAATAATCAACAGATTAATTTATAATCTGTTAAATTATCTGAAAATAATTGTTAAAAACAGGGGCCCTGAGGTCTTTTATTGTCAAGCATGAAGATCATAACACTCAGGGGCCACTCAAACATGCAAATTGCGTCCCCTGATTAAATTCGTCCTCTGCATTTAACCCATCCAGCCATCCTTCCTTCTGAAGACAGCCTGGAGCAGTGGTCAGCCTTCAGTATGGTGACCAAGTCCAAAACAGGGCAGGAGAGCAATCCATTTTTTCACATGTTTTTTCTATGGGGTTATATATTTTTTTTTATGGAGGAAACCACTAGTGAACAAACTCCACACAGAAAGGCCTGGTCCCCCAGGGAAATCCAACCCAGGACCTTCTTGCTGTGAGCCGTTGCAGCTCTAGATCATAGTAGTGTCAGGCAGCAATGGCTTTTTAACTATAAAAGAAAGAATTTGATTAATTTTTTGAAAGTACTGGATCACATTTTGTGCTGGTGGTTTGTTCACTTGCTGAAATTTATAATGAATGATCTGTTTAGCTCTGCATTGCTGGGAGACTTAGTATAAAGGTTATGATCAGTCAATATAACTGCTGTTATTTATGAATGATTTAGAGCTGAAACTATTAGGTTGTGCAGTCGACTAACTTGATCTGCAACTGTTTAGATAATCAATTTGTTGTTTCAGTCATTTTTCAAGCAAAAAACCCAAACAATCATTCCTTCAAGCTGCTTAAATGTGATGTTTTGCTACTGCTCTTTGTCATATATGATAGTTAACTGAGTATTTGGGGGTTTTGGACTCTTTGTAGGACAAAACAAGCAATTTGAAGATGCCACCTTGTGGTCTTTGAAGTAATTGTTCCTATTTTTTGACATTTTATAGACGAAACAATTCATCAGTTAATAAAGAATGAGAAATACGTTTTTCTGATTCTGGAAGAAAATAATCTGCAGAATAATCACTAAATATTACTTGCAGACGCATCGTTATTACTGTTATTACCATTATTCATTTCGAAACAAATACCACACACAGCGATAACACTGTTGTTGTGTCAAGCTAGATTCACTATCATCCATACTGAAATGTAGTATTGATCTTTTTGCCTTCTGTAAAATATAATCAATTAAACATTTAGAAAGAAACAGGCCATAAAATGGATGCGTTTATCGCCCCAGAGGAACACACAATTAATGAATTTTACAAAGGCATTGTGCTAACAATAGATCAAACATTTTACACATGGAGGCTTGAATGTGGAATATATTTATCAGTCAGTGTTAACGTATTCATGGAGGTGCCTCGCTCTAATAATGCAAAAATTGAAGCAGCCCTCATGATTGTTCAAACTCGGGACATATGGAAGACTTCAGGGGATGAGGTTGTGAACACATGCTGCAAATATCGAAGGAGATCACACACACTCACGCGCACACACACACACAATAGTAATAAATATATCTGTGTTGGTGTTAAATGTCTTTATATTGAGCACATACTGACGGCAGCTAGAGGGCTTCTTCGCCACGAGCTTGCGGAAGATCAGTCGCTGCAAACAAACACGGGAGATAATGAAGATAATGAGTCTCTCCGTTAATGCTGTGCAAATTGATTGCAGACAGATAAATGTGCCATGTGCCAAGCATTCTGAAAAGATTGCAGTAATATCCTGTAATTTTGACGTTAGCTTTCATATTGTTGGAAAAAGCCAGATGTGCTTTGCTCCCAAGTCATCATGAAAAGCAATGATGAAGGCATTATACGCCACAAGTCTACTACTGAAATGACTGCATTCTAATATCTTCCTCATCTTGCTATTAGTCAAATATGATTGAAAACTATTTGTAGACACATATTTCCCCGTGGTTTTTAGCTGCTGCGGTGCACCTCCTGAGCAATTTCATACAAAGACTCACAGTCAAGGCCAGCCTAATGCAAGTCAAATGCTCCCGGTCTGAAAATAGCACTTGTTGCATTTCCCTGCACTTATGCTTATTGTTTACTCTAGCCCTAATTTACAATAAGTACTCTTGCAACATGCTGACTTTTTGTTCAACAAGGCCAAATTACCTGGAGGACTGATTACGCTTCAAACTCGCATCCTCTTAGATCATTACAAAATAAGCTGCTGAGGATGGCAGACCTCTCTGTAGATATCTGTGTACTGAAGTCTGAATTATTATAATTGAACCTTACAAGAGTATCTATTTGTTTTACATGTTGGTACAGTATTTCTGCGGGGAAAATGGCTCATTTAATTACACATAACTCAGCCTGCATTGTATCTAAACAGTGTAATTGCCCAATTACATTTGTCTTCGGTTTGTGGAGGCTTGGAACTAAATAAATACGAAGGGAATTACACTCCACCATGAGTTTTAGGGTCTTCTACGCATAATATGTTAGTTATTTTTGCTTGAGTGTTTTAAAGTCTGAAATTAATGTAATTTGATTACGTACATATATATCATCTGAAGACCATGCAAGATAAGAGCCAAAAATACTACATTATTTTTGTATTTTTATTTTTTCATTTTTTCTCCTCTATCTGCCCATTTGATACAGTTTTAGTACGTGTTTGGATTGTAACAGAACACCATGTGTGTGCTGACCCAGCCTGATCTTCCCACAGCAGTGTCTGAACCAGGCGAGGTAATGTGCACAGAGTCGCAGCACCAAAACCAAACAAACGGGTCTGAGGGAACACGTCTGTCGATCCAGGGTTCAGCAGAGCCACACAGGGCTCAAGGAGGACTCCTATCTAGATGGGGAAGGAGCCACATTCCCCTGAAATGAGCTTCTCTAGGATGAAAGCCTTGTGTGAGCTCCCCAGATGACCCACGACCCTGTCTGTATTTGTGCAGGGGGGAGCCCTGATCCTGGGTTCTCTGCCTCCCTGCCAGGATCCTGGGGAGTCGTGTTGGGGTGGCCAGACAAGCCCACCATTCTGCCCTCGGGTGTTTTGCTTTTGGGGTAAAGAGAGACCCTCAGATGAGCCGGCACTGTCACAGCAGTAACCTTTCACCTCAGGTGGGCCATAGGAGGCCGTTCCTGGAGTGCTGTGCTATCTCATGTCAGAGTTTGCAACACACTAATATTTCAACAAATCTTGAGAGCTGTTGTCAGTGTTTTGCTTCAAAACACAGTTTGAGATTTTAATATGGGCTCAAAATCATATGTATGTGAGTTCAAATCGCAGTCATGTGATTTTAGCATATTGCACAGACTGCATGGTGTCCACATCTTACTTGCCAGTAGCTGAGAAGAACCTGGCATGTGTCAGCAAACTGGAGGCCAGCTCCAGAAAATCAAATCTCTGCAAAGAGGCGAGGAGAGAATCTGTCATCAGAAACCTGTTTGCTCCTTCAGCCTCTGCTAGCGATGGTGTGCTGACATCATCACACCCAACTGCCTCTGATAACTCGCACAAGGGATGAGAGGAGGAGAGATGCAGGTTCACAGGTCAGAAAAAAATGACTTTTATATGCAAACCTGATGATACTTTTTAAAAGTAAGGATGCTCAAGGTTGAACAGCAGTGTGCAGTTTTAGGCATGAGTGCAGAGTACACCAGGACTACAATGACTAACCTCTGCCCTACCCCTTAGGCTTTGCAGGATGTCAGAGTCAGGCCCAAACACACCCAATTACAAACAAACACAGATGCCCCAAATTCCACTTTCACTTGAAACAGTTGGCTGACCCCGTTTTCCCCTCTGTTCAGGTTACTTCTACCCACTCTCACCCTCAGGCCAATGTTAATCCAATAGAGAGCTCACTTTAAAGGAGGTTGAACAGGAAGACACTGTGAGTAACTGGTTGACTAGCCCAGCCTCCGCCTCCTCCCCCACCAGCCTGCATATATGTTCAAGGAGGGGACATGGGGATAGAGTGCATCTCGACCCGATCATTATTGTTACCATGACCCTCTGCAGGTTACCTACACTTCCTTCCAGCTCTGCAACAAAACAGTTTTTGCCTCATTATCAGTTATTTTGCCTCCCCTGAAATTTGTTTTGCACAGCAGTATTTCCTAACTGTTCATATACAAGTGGTAAAGTTCAACCATAAAATTAATCAGGATAGAAAAAATGTGAAATTAAGATTTAAATTACCATCTTTAACCAAAACACCTAATATTATACATGGTTTTTCCTTTATGGAAAGTGTTTTAAATACCCAAGTGATGCTAAAACAAGAATGCACAAGGGAAATTCTGGTGCATAGAATCAACTGCCGACAGAACAAGACTAAGAGTCATGCTAACATCCTCACAGTGACAACATTAACATGTATAATGTTTACCACGTTCACCATCTTAGATTAGCATGTCAGCATGCTAATTTACTAATTAGCACTAAACCCAATGTACAGCAGAGGCTGATGGGAATGTCATTAAGTTTGCATGTACTTTGTCATAAACCAAAGTACTGGACAAATTTAAAATTTGACCTGAGGATGCTGCTAGATGAAAAGGCAGGACCACCAAAGTTATTGCAATTCATCCTGATCGTTACATTAATGTCTGAAACAAATTCCGTGGCAATCCATCCAACAGTTGTTGAGATTTTTTATGTAAGATGTGGGACTCTTTTTATGATCTAAAGAAAATCACATGACCTGGTGGGATTCTGCTTGCCTGGTATGGTGGACTGTTCTCATGTATTTCTAGTGAAGTGGAGATGAGAGGTCATCAGGTGTTTTCTTGTCTTATAAAGACCTCTGCTTCTCAGTTTCCTTTACACACTTGAGGGTTGGATCCACAACATTTTGGAATAATTATGTATCATACAACAACATTTCATTCAGTTGAATTTCTAGTTTTCACATTCCTTGCGCAAACATTTTCTCTTTTCCTTTTCCATCTCCGAAGACAAACTTTCCCCCACTCATATCACTTTTACTTTCTCTCTTCTTTCCTTCTGCTCACACTCTTTCTCTCCCTTCTGGTGCCAGAGTTTGCCGTTTATGAATGCTCAGCATCCCTAGAGGCAATATCCGGATATGGTTTTGTGGTTGCACCATAAAATATCCTGATCAGGCGACATTCCTGTTTATGCTCTTTGGTTCGCTCTAAACATGTCACGAAGAAATGAATGGTAAAATCCAGAAAGTTTCTCTTTGTTAATCTGTCATCTGTTTCACTTCTTTGCTCATTTGATTTTCATCTGTAACTTGCTGTAATTTCTGTCATTTTAATCCTCTTGTGAATAGTAACCCTACTTAACAGAAGTACATCTTACACTCCCAGGTAGTCACTGAGCCAGCAGACAAGGTCGCCTCCGAGAGACAAACAAAGCTGTACTCATCCTCCTAATTGTCAGGAATGTCCTCATTGAGACAAGAAAGAACCTCATTCACATGGTGCTTAATCAGAGTCATGCTCCATGCACTGAATTTTGGAGGACACTTGTTGAACAACTGCCTTGTCCTCGGAGACTGCAGAGACCCAGTCACCCCTGCAGAGCCACTACAGGACAATGTTAGTTCACAGCCTTGCCCATGTCGCAGTCTCTCTAATGCCGCTGTAAACAACGTGTCACCTTTTACCCTTGTGTTGTTTTGATTATTCTATTTGTTCATGGTTTATGGAACGTCTGTGGAAGAAACTAAGAAATTACAGCTCTCCCAGAACGACATAATCAGAACTGTGTTGGGGTTGAGCACAAGGGCACATTGGCAAACGAATTCCAACAGCTCAGTTGGTTACCTTTTGAAATCTAGAGCCGTACAACTGCATCTGGCCCTTTACCTGCTAAATGTTTCGCTTTGGCTAGTCGCTAACTTTGTCTGTCTGCAGTTTGGTGCTGTCAGTAAGTGTATGCTGCTGATGAGAGCCATGAGAGTGAACAAAAATATTAAAGTTGCAGGCTGTAAAACCAAAACAATGAGCTGAAAGACACTAAAACCCTCCATGTAGTTGAGGGGAACTGCAGAGTCAGGTGGTAAATCTCTGTGGGTTTATCACCACGTAATTTGATCCATTGTTAGTTAACATAAAAATAATGATTAGTCCAGCTTTAAAAAGAAGGGTAAATTATGGCTCATAGCAAACTTACAACCGTATGCTTTTAATTTTATGTATTTATTGTGATATATAAAATGTATCTAATTTTATCTAGTATTTATTTGCTTGTGTATTCCTTAATAGTGGTATTGCTGTAATATAGTAATTGTTTTAATAATCAGTTTGGAAACACAGACCCTGTGTACTACCACATTTAACTGATTAGTCAGCATATGGACGGTGCTTTACCGTACAGATGGATAATGACCCAAAACATACTGCAAAGCAATGCAAGAGCTCTCTCAAGGCAAAGACATGGAATATTCTTCAATGGCCCGAGTCAGTCACCTGACCTCCACTCATTTGAGCATGCTTTTCACATACTGAAGAGAAAACTGAAGGCAGAAAGACCCACAAACAAGAAGCCACTGACGGCAGCTGCAGTAAAAGCGTGGCAAAGCATCTCAAAGGAGGAAAATCAGCATTTGGTGATGTCCATTGGTTCTAGACTTCAGGCAGTCACTGACTGCAAAGGATTTTCAACCAAGTATGAAAAATAATCCTTATATTTAGAATTGTGTTAGTTTGTCCAATTACTTTTGAGCATCTGAAAATGGAGGACCAAACAAGGGTATATGTATAAAAAAACATTTAATGTGATATTTTTGTCAAACCCCTTGAATTAAAGCTGAACGTTTACTCTTCAATCTTCATTCTCATCAATCACATATTGATTGCTTTGTTTCAAATCCACTGTGATGGTGTACAGAGGCAAAAGTACAAAACTTGTGTCACTGGCCAAATACTTATGGCCCTAACTGTATGTTGGTATCTGAGTGTCGATTACAGCTCCACTTTGCTGTGCTGGTAGAAACACAGTGCATGTGAATCTGACTTAACTGTGATTTGTAGGTTCAGAAGTGATCTGAGTCAGCTGCAATAGTCATCATTACATCCAGGAGACTGTAACAATTATAGTAACAAAGCTTTACAACATATAACCTTAGAATCGGGCCTCTGGCTGCCCCGCAGGCATCTGCTCTCACTGTTGTTCTGCAGGGTATTACTGTAAATCTATGGGCCTTCTTGGCACAAGCCAAGAGGGTGTAGTCTATCTTTAACAATATGACAGTTGGCAAGTGGTCTGACCAAGCATTAAAGACACATGTTGGATAATACACTTGTCTGCACACACATTTGCCAAGATTGCTTCCACATTCAACTCCTCGAATGATGGCAAGAATTTTCATACATTTATACATTCCTGGATTTAAGATGAACGTTTTTTTTTTATATTTGATAACTAGCCGTAGCTTTCTAATCCCAATAAGGGCTCGTGTCCCTTTGGTTTAGTAATTAGCCATATTTTTCAGCTCCTCTGGGGGCTTTGATTTACTCTGAGAATTAGCAGACTGGGAGTAATTTATGGAACTATTTCACCGCATCACAGTAAAGCTATGGAGTGGGCCATTTTCATTTTCTTTATTATAATGCCAGCCATTTCCTGCCAAATTTGCATGAGCTGAGGCAGATTGACAGTAAACAGCTGCGTGAGTGTGGGGCTAATGGGTCCACACGCAGGGGTAATATTTCAAGCTGGGATAAGTTGTTTCACAATTTGGATTAATTTCACAATCTTGTGTCACTGGTGTTTCTGAATTTGAAACTTTCTTCTTTCAGTTGTTGAAAGCAGTCAAGTCGATGTGCTTGGTATGATGGCTTCTGACTGAATATTGTTCTATTAGAGTTAGCTGATGGCAAACACTCCCAAAACTTGATGTATTGCAGCAAAGGGATTTATGGAAATTCTGCTCGCAGGCAATAATAATTAGGATGTTTTTGTGTGGTTGATCCCAGTCTAAAGATAGTGGCTCACATGGCAAACCCCAACTCTAAACCTGTAAACTGCGTGGCTTCCTGAAATTGGTGGCCTAGACAATTAGAGTGCAGTGGTCCACACAGGGGTGTTGGCCAGAGGCCGATCAGGGCGCGTGATTTAGCCTGAAAGGTAGCAGAGATGATGGAGGGTCACAGACAAAGGCTCCACTCACCAGTGGTCTTTTGCTTTACGCCTCAACCTCACGCACATTGCCCTTCGATTGCTTATTGAATTACGTGTAATCACTCAATTAAAGTCACATGGAGGAGCAGCATACATTCTCTCAACCAAGCCACTGGACGCTGGATAACAGGCGCTGTGTTGTTGTTCGTGGGAAGTTTCAAAACTAGATGTCTGAAATGTTAGCACTGTGACAAGCTTCTCAATCTCTGGCAGCAATCAGTCTTGTTTGACGACAGATTGGGAAAGCACCATGATGACTGTAGATCACACACAGGCTCACAGCTCACATAGTATAAATTCACATGATGAGATGGTTACAGATCTCTTTAATATATGCTGTATGTGTGTATATATTATATATATATATTTTTTTTGCAATTAGTGTCCAGACTTTACAAACAATGATGTGGCCAGCAAAAATTATCTTGTGAGAGAAAACCGTTTTCTGAGAAAAGAGTTAAGAAGAGTGAAACTCATTCTGGTCTGGATGTCACTCAACATCTCAGCACAACAGTGGTTTGCAGAAGAGCATTTCAGAGCAAAGAATCTTTAATTTTTACCTTCTCTGGGCTGAAGCACCAGAAGACGTTGTCTGTTGTCAAGTAAGAACAAGATGATCAAGCTGCCTTCGGCAAGTGATGAACCAACATTTAATTACTGAGCGGAGTAAAAATGTAATCTGATACTAATGAAGCCCTGCTACGTAGTGTCAGCTGTACACTGCGACTGAATGAAAGTGGGGAAAAAACAGAAAACATGTTTTACACAGCAAAACAATATAAAAGCTACCTATACAAAACATTTTTGTCTTAATGACCAGGCATTGTCCAAATACTCAGACAGAGCGAAAGTGTTGTTCATTATTTCTACGTCTTTCAAAAGAAGGTAATCTTTTTTAGTTTTATTGAATAAACTCTTTCTGAAGTTATGACAGATACAGAAAATAGTGCAAGTTGACATATTCAGGTTGCTTGTTTTGTCCCACATCAAACCACATTCATATTAGTATCATATAAAACAAGAAAAAGCAGAAAATCTTCATAATGAAGATGCTGGAACCAGGGATTTTTGTTCAGTGTTGCTTGAAAAATTCTTTGTGTTGATCAACTAATTGATTAACTGGCTAATTAGTTAATTGTCCATCCATACATAGAAGCATCGTTAAACATTATGAAACATGTGAAATCACCTCTCTTGCAGGACTATGTATTTGCAATTATCATGATAATCAAATCAAAAACATCTTAATCATATATTTAGTGTAACATTTTCAAATGGTGATATTGCAACAAAGTAAATTACATAATATGTGGGCGAAATCTCATAATTTTTTGGGATAGTTCCCAGTGTATGTCTAAAGCCATTTGCAGGGTCACTTCCAAGGTTTTCTCGATCTATTCAAGTTCCATGTGGAGATCTACTGTGGCTGCAGCCAGTTGGGTGTTGAGAGGCAGCAGTGAGTGAGGAGGAAATGGGGTCAGGCATGTTGACTCAGGAGTAAATCCCTCCGGACTACTCAAAAGACTGCTATTAGAGTTTAATCACCCTGCGATGCTGGACACACTGTGACGCTGAGAGGGTTTAGTGATGAGCATGCAGCATACAAACTGTAAGCATCAACTCATCCTGAAGCTGCAATCAACACTCTGGATGGATGAGTGCAATCCAATGATGAGGAAACGATAGCTTTAATAATATAATAAACAATAACGAATGAGCTTTGAAAAAAGTTGTGTTACGTTGTTCTTTCCACATTTCACGCTTCCTATTTTATTAAAAACTGGCTCTCACCTGCACATGATCAATTTGTTTGTGAAGCCACTAGATTATACGTGTAACAGCCAGTGCAAGTGAGTCTTCCTCCTATTGTATTACCTCAACTTTCTCAAGGCCTTCACAACAGTGTTCTCAGTTTCTCAACAAGCGAGACCCTTAGTTTTCATTATGCACAGCTTATGTTTAGACGAAGGGCCCATTCTGTTGTCTGCAAAAACAAAAGGCAGAGCACCAGTGAATTGCTTTGTCACCTTATTGTAAGGTTCTATCTGACATTTTTGTCAAAATTGAGTTATTCACATATTCTTATTCTGTGATAACTTGTTAACATTATGTGAATGTTTTTTTAAGTTTAGCTTAAGTATGCATTTTTGGACATTTTATTTGGAAAACTGAAAGGTTCTATCTCTATCAGTTATTGGGAATGCAACAACTTTGAAGCTCAATATCTCAAAATCGCTCAGACGTGGATGGAGCCTTACACTTCCAGGGTGACGATTTGCATAATGCTGTGTGACTGAGTCTCTATTTTAGGCTGAATAATTTCCAGACATGGCTGCTTGAGCTACCAGAAAAAAGAGAAAAGAACAAGTGTGGAGAGAAATGGACTATCAAAGGAAGGAGCTGAGCTTTCATGTTAGGACACTTTGATTGTGTTACAGATTGGTTCCAGGTGAGGCAACTCTGAAAGAGAGTAAATCCAAGGGAAGAGAGAAATTCTTAACTAAGGATGGCATTGCCAGGATTTAAGCATTAAGAGAAGATTTAGAACAGCAGGTGTAGAGAATTGATGAGGCTCAAATATCCTATATTGTGGTGGGTGGCGACTCCCTGCGATGCTTCAGCCGTTTGGGAGTGTCTTTTTCTTAATCATAGACAAAAGCCAGTGGTGGTAAGTAACAAAGTACATTTACTTAAGTACCGTACTTGAGTAAAGTTTTAAGGTATTTGTACTTTACTTGAGTATTTACTTTGTATACTACTTTCTACTGTAGGAAATATTGTACTTTTTCTTCCACTACATTTATTTGGCAGCTATAGTTACTTCTTACTTTGCAGAATAAGATTGTACTCATAAAACATGTCATCGGCTTTAGGCCTGCAACTAACGATTTCTTTATTTTCTTTCTTCTATATCACACTATGTTTTGTCTGACCAACACACTACAACCCCAAAATATTCAATTCATTATGATGTAAGACCAAGAAAAGCAGCAGATTGTTACATTTGAGAACCCAGAAACCATCGAAGTTTGGAAAAATGACTGAAACGATGAATCAAGTATCGATTATTATTACTAATTATTAATAAATGTGATTTATGAAACTAACAAGGATACAAAGTAATTAAAAGGGGCTACTTCTCAACTAGGTATAGCATAAAAGTGATGCTCACACACACAAACACAAACATGCCATTTAACTTAAGTGAAATGTAAGTAAAACTTGAAGTGGAGTATACCTTTTTCCAAAATTTGTACAAAGGCTGTAAATGTGTAATTTAAAATCTCTGCCCAGTCAGGTTTCTGTCCTGAAGTTCTTCATGATCTGTGGTCCACCATCCTGCCAGCGTGCCTGCACAAGCTTTCTGCAATGATTGGAAGCAGGCATTGCGTGGGAAGTCCAATTAGAGACGGAAATTGCACTGAGCCCGCCGCTGTGTAGCCAAGGTTTGACGCATGGTCACTTACCTGCACATCTGCACTGATTTTTTTTAAAAAGCAGTAGCCACCTCTTTCCACCACCTTAATTGGAGTTTCCATCGCTGATTGCATGAAAGAGAAATGCATTGCCACGGTCTGCTTCCTGGTAACGGTCTGGCTTTTCACTGATGTCTGCTGAGAAGGAGGTGGGAGTCAGGTTTACATTTAATGCTAACCCCTTTTTTAATGCTCATCTAAATGAAGCAGATCTAAACATATGAGGTCCCCATGATGTGCGGTGCAAGGGGTCATCTGTCACTGGAATAGCGTGTCTAAATAAAATTTCATGATTGTGTGAAAAAAGAGATAGTTGGCTGAATGAAAAGAAACCACAGGAATCAATCACTAAATAAACTGAAATAGTATTCACATAGAGAATAAATCTCCAACATTACCTAAGATTCTCAGTTATGAAAATAATTTTTCAACATTATTGGACAGGTTTACTCTTTATAACGAGTCGCTTTCTCTGCTCGCAGCGCAGGCACAAGTTCACCTTTGACCTGTAACACCGTATCCACTCACTCATGGTCATACTGAACCCTCAAGAATGGTTTCATGTGTCATGTTGGTCAATTTTCTCGACTATTCATCCATGAAGGCACAACAAGTCAGTGGTTTTGGAGTTATAAAGCACATAATACCCACGATTGTAGTTTCTCATACATATTATGTGGACTTGACATGCAGCTACATTTATTATTTTGCAATATTGCTGCTTGCCTGTGTCAAAAGTGGTTCACCTAACACCCCACCCATCCCATAACGCCAGCACTTTCTCCCAGTATGTTTGATACATGTTTTGGGACAAAGCCTCTAGTGCAATGTGTAGTTGGTTCATCAGAAGCCAGGAACACTGCTCAACATATGGGGATCATTTTAGGGGGGGAAAATGACTTATGGACAAAGAAACATACGGTACATTGGCTCAAAACAGATTTACTACACTTGCATCGCATATTTTTGTCGATCTAAGAATTTCAGCCACGATAAAAGCTAAAGTGTGTCAGTGTATGTATGTGTACAGAAAAACTGCTTCGACAGTGGTGTAATGTAAGTACCATACCTAAAGGGATAGCTCAACATATTGGGAACTTCACTTATTCGCTTTCTTATCGAGAGTTAGATGAGAAGATTGATAGCGCTCTCATGTTTGTACAAGAAATATTAAGCTGCAACCTGTTAGCTGTGCTTAGCTTAGCGCAAAGACTGGAAACAGGGAAATACAGTAATAAAATTTAATTACCATAGACTATTACTGGGCTGGGCCTATGCTGCTGGGCAACCAGCAGAGACACCAGGAATTACTGGTTCAAAAAATAGCGAATTGTCATTTTTACATTGTAATGTACCGTACAGATCAGATATATTAACAAGTGCTATGAGATAACTCTGTTATGATATAGCGCTATATAAATGAAATTGAATTGAATCGAATCAGACAAGGGGCTATAACATGTGAATTAGTGAGCGTTGGAGCTGCTGGTAGTTGTTTTACCTTTGGACAGAGTCAGGCTAGTTGTTTCCCCGTTTCCACCTATATTGCTAAATTAAGCTAACTGGCTACTTGGTAGCTTCAAAATCACCGTACAGTCATGAAAGTGGTCAATATAATACTTGGTACCTGTATTTGAACTCTTCTTGGGTATTCCCATTTTATGTTACTTTACACTTACACTCTACTATCGGGAAATAATATTGTACCTAACACTCCACTATGTTTATCTGACAAATATAGTTATTAGTTAATTTGCAAATTAAGATTTTACATAAAAACATTTGCAAACCTTATAAAATATAATGCATTTACATTGATTTGACTGTCTAACATATAAAAAGTTCTAAAATCAGTTCCATCTCAACCAACTAAAAAAGTAAAATAGTACTTATACATTAATGCATCAATAATAATAAGATTTCAATAATAATAATATATAATAGTTTAACACGCACAGGGTACTTTTATTTTTTTATACTTTATTACATTTTTCTTATTACACTTACATACTGTTACTTAAGTAACATTTTGAGTGCAGGACTTTTACTTGTAATGGAGTATTTTTATATTGGGGTATTTTATTTAGTAGAGGATCTGAATGCTTCTTTCACCACTGTGCTCTCGTCCCTCGCCCTCTGTGTTTGACACAAAAGCCTGTAGGCATCCAGGCTGAAGCAGTACACATCGTAATAATCACAGAGTCCATCACATTGCACATCTAAATACATGGCTAGCTGAGAGGACAGGGAAAGAAGGGAAGCCTGAATGACTAAAACACAAAATCGTAAAAAATAAAATGGATGTGAAGGTAGATGAAAATAGGTGAGAAAGATTGAGTGAGGGAGGGAGGAAAGTCGAGGGGGAGGTAGATCAGTATTGGAGTTTTTCTGGGGCCCCAGAGGTCTTCTACCTAATAAGTTCTATGCACATATTTAATCCAGTCAGAGGACATGCCCGGCAAGAGTTAAAGGACGCATGCTTATTACTCATTATCCACCTCTGAATGTGCTGCAGTACTGCGCAACCCCCACCCCCCAAAACCTCTACTCCCACAGCCTGTCCTCCATCCAGACTGGAGGCGCTATGGGCTATCAGAGAATCGAAGCAGGAATGTGACTCCTGACAGACACATCTCTCAGGACCACAAACTGAATATGTTCCCAATTAGCCCCATCTGATAAAGTGTGAGTGCAAGCGAAACCCAAGGCGGGCATGATCAATAGCACTTGACTCATTTTATCAGATGGGTTTGACATTGACAGGCCACGTTGTGATTAATCACCGTGGTGCTGCAGATAATTGTCCGACCACATCTTCCATTGTAGGTGTCATTGAACTCTCACTGTCATGTCTGTAGTGCTTTGAATATGGCTCGTCCCTTTCAATTCATCTCTAATTCATCATTTTTTGAACTGGTATCCATACGAAAACCAGCTTTCCCTTAATCTGCCTGTCAATTACACATACAGCCTTTTTTTTTGTTTTTTCTTGTGCATTACCACAACAACATCTACCTAGACCAGAACCGCCATCTGCTGTTCACACGGCACACTGCACCAGAGTGAGGTCAGTGTGTGGCGGTTGTCTCGGTGGGGTGAGCTGTTTGATAAAAACAAGCTGCAAGCCGTTGTGGTTTCATCCTCAGAAAGTCTCCTTGGTTTCCATGCGCACAGCTGGATGCTTTTACGTTTACCCGTTCGGGACTGCTGTGACATGGGCACTGGAGATGAAACAGGCCTGCCTCGGCACACAAACACAGCACTACACTCCCGGCCTTGTGTGCAGCTGGTAGGGATGACACAAGAGGCACAGGGCTTTATTGAGTTCTGCTGAGGCTGCTGTGCAAGTCAGGGCAGTGCTCTGGCAAAGCTCAGCCTGCAGGGAAACCGAAGAGAGCGGGCCGATGGAACGCAGGCCGCTTGGCCGATGCTGAGGGTCTCTGTAGGCCGGTGTGTTGTGTGTGAATGTTGTGAGATGAGACCTGGCCTCCCCTCAGCTCCAGTCTCATTAAACTCAGTGAACTCCCTGTTGAAAGGGAGCAGCAGATAGAGAGTATAACACCCTTCTTTAACCTTAAAGTTCTGTTTGGGGTCCTGGATACTCTGGGCTCTCCTTAACAGCTCAGAAAACATACTTAACATCTAAGCAAAGAACTTATCCTAATTATATGAGAATTGCTTATAAACATGATTTTTGAGTGATGCCATGTTTCAGAAGTCAGCAACAGAAAATGACTTATGTTACTTCTGTTTGAGGTCCAAGAGACCACAGCTGTAAACAAGGGTCTACAGCAATGCTAGCAAGGATGTACTCAGGCACAGTGGTGCTTTGAACTAAATACTAAACAGTTTAGTGTGTTATCATGCTAATATTTGCTAATTAGCAGTAAACAAACTACAGCTGAGGCTGATGGGAATGTGGTTAGTTTTGCAGGTGTTTGGCCGTAAACCAAAGTATTACCAAAGTAACGTAATGTTTAACCTGATTATGGCACTAGGTTAGAGTAGGATTCATCCTGTGAGATTTATGAATGTCTGTACAAATCTTCATGCAGCTCCATGAAGTTGATGTTGAGATTTTTCACAGGATAAGAGAAAACGTTGACCTGCTGGTGGAGCAACAAGAAAAGTCAGGGGACTCGCCATTAGGGTTCATCCTCTGGGCACCATGGGGTATCTGCACCAGATTTGGTGTATAGCATGTCATGGCTATATAGGGTTAAATACAGGTCTCAATTGTTCATAAGAGGTCTAACAGAGATCAAGCGTTAATTGACCTCAAACAACATCACCGTGTAGGTTAACATGTTTCTTTGTCTGTAAACGGCTTGAAAAATGAAGATATTTGTTCATGCATAGCCTAAATAACTCATAAAACATGAAATATTTCCTTATTTGGTGTAAGAACAATGCTTCATGCTCATTTCTGTATTTTGTCAGAGGTTTTCATCAAATGTGCAACCCCAGTTTGTGACAAAGAGAAGGGCTTCCACGTCTGTACTTTATTGCAGTCAGAATAAAAGATAAGAACATCTGAAGGAAAAAAATTGATTAGGTTTGCAGTTATTATTTTTACACATAGCTTTCAGGTTTCTAAGACCCCGACGAAGTAAAACCAATGTGAACAAAACACAAGGGTTGACAGTCCTATGTCACAGCATGGTAGATGTTGTAGACTATTGAGCTGCTGTCAATACTGTGTTCGTTTGCGTAGTTAACGTGTTATTTATCCACACATGTCTTAAGCCTGGCGTTCAATATGTAGCTGATTTGTTGATGAGACCACCGCGTAGTAATTATTTTTCTATGCAGCCATTCCTCAAGCATTGCTTAATGCCACACTGACGATTCTTAAATCTGCAGACCTCAAAATGCGCAAAGGCCCACTATATCCCTCTGTGTGCCTATACAGTAGATTCCCATCTCTATTGTGGGAAAACTCATTAGTTTCACCATGAGTATCTCTTTCAGTAAAAGCGTCATCTCAGCCTGGGTGGGTTTTTCACTCCGTCTGTTCCTTTATTCCCCCCCCCTCGTCTATGAATAAACTACTGTCAAACCAAGCTAAAGACATCATCCTGGAGCTTCTGTGCTCTGCCTTCTTCTCTCTCTCTCTCTCTCTTTCCTTTTGTCTGTGTTGCAAATTGTTTCCCGATCACATTTTTCACCCACTTTTTAATGTCAGTTAAGGCTGCTTCGCTCTCTAATACGGTGTGGTCGGGCGCCTTTGTTCCCGACCTCACACGCAAGAGAAATTCATGGATTCAATTATTGATGTTATGCCTGTAAAGATAACTGGGGATGGCAGGGGGTTGTGTGATGGCACTGGAGGAGCACGCCTTGTGGCCAGTTCAGATTGAGTTGACAGCTGGCAGACATGAAGAACAGAGCTGAAACACTCTGGAGGGCACCGGCTTTGAAGACAGAAGAAGGAGAAACCCTGAAATCTGATTGAGCTGTTACTCATTGGATGGTTGGAATTTATAAATCCTTTAGTGACCTCTTGTGGCTAAAAACAGGAATGAAGAATAAAGCACTACATCTACTCATCAAATGGAACAAAATGCCACTAGACTAACTAGAGGAAGGACTTCACCATAAGGATTTACTGTTATTCTGATAAACAGACACCCACAATATTATACGCTGTCCCAATTCCATGTATACTAGTTGTATGTAGTACTATATGCTAGTCTTTATTGTATATTGGTGATTTGCGTTAACATGAAAACATACTTTATAGTGAGAGGAAATTATACAATATGGGCCCTGTGCAAAGGTAATCAAACTGCGACTTTACAATACAACTGTCACTTGCACTTTAAAAGAAAAGAGATGAGGACATGTTTTCCCAAAAATTAAATAGTATTTGTTTTGTTTTTTTAGGTGTTCCTGGAGTTGTTTCACATCCATCCACAATTAGATGTATTTTTGTCCAGTTGTGAGAAGATCCTCAATTTCTGTTTTTCACTGCATTGTAGGAGGTTAGTGTCCCTCAACAGCACACTCAAAATTCAAATATTTTAGCACTTCAAACCTGCTCTTAATTAGTATAGATTTGGGACACCGCTTGTGATTGGATTTCAGATTTATTTGTAACTAACCAGGAAGACACTCACGCCAAAGATTACCTGTGTTCCTCTAAATCATCATTTATGTAATAAACTGACAAAATAACCAAACGTTTTGGGTGCATGTCCAGAGAGTTGTAACAGATACAAAAGAGACACTAAACTCATGTCCAAAGTCAGTAAAATTTGTATTGCTCGTATTGATCCCTTTGATCACTAGAGGGCGCCACCAGTTCAACCTGGCAATACAGTACAATCATTCAGGACTTTACAAAATGGACATTGTATTCCATTTATCATTTGAAAATTTGTCAATGCTTTATTTTACAGATCTGTAATTTCCTAATCAATTCTCACTTCTTTCGGGATAGGGATCACTTAATCTAGGGAAGTTTCCTGGAGAGAACTACGTACTTTTATTCCATTCATATAGAAAACAAACAGTGTTCAAGTCTTTCACACAGTGCAGCACTAAGCTGAACAGGCAAATGTTAAATTCTTCCACAAGTCAACATATATGGAGAATTAAGTTTCCAATAATGAAGGAATATTTACTTGATCACTTATTTTCACTACAAATTAGTACCAGATTACATAGTTCTTCTCAGGAAATCCTCAGAAAATGACAATCCATAAAATAAAATACTGCCAAACCTCTTACTGAACATTTCAGACCAGACTGAAGTGATGCAACAATGTGCGACTACAAGATGCTTGAAAATGATTTTGTTTTTGTTCCTTGCTAAAATTCTAAATTTCACTGTGTATTGTTGTATTTTCAAAGATGAAGTATTTTTTGCATTTAAGAATGAAGCTTTAGATGAAGAGCTTTCTGTTATTGC
>JAVQJF010040653.1:0-10528 GCA_036023855.1 Gadopsis marmoratus | reverse complement strand
TCCTGCTGCTGGGTTAAGGACCTTCTACGGCCCTGTCCAGCTCTCCTAGAGTAACTGCCTGTCTCCTGGAATCTCCTCCATGCTCTTGAGACTGTGCTGGGAGACACAGCAAACCTTCTAGCAATGGCACGTATTGATGTTCCATCCTGGAGGAGTTGGACTACCTGTGCAGCCTCTGTAGGGTCCAGGTATCGCCTCATGCTACCAGTAGTGACACTGACCCTAGCCAAATGCAAAACTAGTGAAAAGATGAGGAGGGGAAAAAATGTCATTGGCCTCCACCTGTAAAACCATTCCTGTTTTAGGGGTCGTCTCATTGTTGCCCCTCTAGTGCAGCTGTTGGTAATTTCATTAACACCAAAGCAGCTGAAACTGATTAACAACCCCTCTGCTACGTTCTCTGCTTAAAAATTGTTCCTTTAATTTTTTTGAGCAGTGAATAAAGACAAAAAGGCTGTAGCCTAGAATCTGCCACTGTTGTTTTGCTTCCACAGTATTGTATTATTCTAAATTACATTTAATTACAGGGGCCCGCAGGCTGAACACTATTCAGCATTCCTCAAAGAAAAACAGTAAAATTACAAAACATGTTTTAATATTCCATTTGTAGAATATAAATGTGTTTCTCCTGTACCACAACTGTTGTCACATTTTCTTTTACAAAATACAACATTTAAAGCTTATATCAAAGCTTACATTTTGCTAAACTGGTGAAATTACACACTAAAGCAGCATCAGATAACACAGATTTGGCAATATAAACATAATTTCTGTGTGATGCTCTGGTTTGAGCAGAATCTCTTGGTGTTAGCAAGCTGCTGCCCTGAGCAATGAGACTGAATAGCAGGGAACACTTTAAAAAAAAAGTGTAACCACAGTAAATGTGCCAGTCTTCACATCTAACAACACTTGACCCAGCAGATGGTATCAAATGAAGATCATTTAAAAAAAGATATGGAATTTGTCTTTAACAAGCATCCGTAGTGCATTCTGCAACCTCTCGCTGCTCCTTCTGTCCTTAAGAATTATGATGAATGATGATAATGTCTCAAACACAGACCTTCAGGCTGCTTTGTTTCATCAGAAATGGGAGAAGAGGGCTGGTGCAATAAGTACAACGCATAAAATGTTGCCATAAAATTGGTGTCTGCTTGCTGTCTGTACTTATTACACCCAGGTTATGTGGCTCTACTGCATGATAGATTCCCATATGTGGAGCAGTTGGTTAATTTCACATTGGTCAAGGAAGTTGGAGAAGAGTGAGAGGTGTTGTAAGTCCCCACAGTGGAAGTTGTGCAGTTATGGAAGCAGGGCCTGAGCACTGCTTTGGAGAGCCAAGAGCAGTCAAGAACCTCTATAGCCTAATTAAATTACTATATCTGTAGGTGTCAAAGACATAGACAGAGGAGACTGCGACTATGGTACAAAGTCACTGAGCCACATCTACATGTCCTGCAGTCTGCAAAGGCTGTTAATTCTTCTGCAGACAGCAAGACCCACTTCCAGAGGAGAGTGGCAGTTTCCTTGTGACCTTCCTTGTGATGCACTGAACATCGTTCAACTTTGCATATGGTCATTTTAGGGAATGTACAAGAAGATTATACTGTATATTATTTTTAGCCCCCATCCCCAGGATGAATTGTAATAACTTTGGTCATCCCTTAACTTTTTATGTGCCATCATCAGGTCAAAATCCATATACTTAGTCTTAGTTTTTAATTTCCACCAATATTATGATGAGGAAATGTACTTAAAAACTAATTTTATGGGAAAACTCATATTGAATGCTGATAGTGAGGGTTTTTTGTTTTCATACGAGCAGTGACAATGACTGAGTTGAATCACAAAATGAATGTGAAAATTGAAATGTGTGTGTGAGAAAGAAGAGAGAGAATGTGAATGGAGTGCATGAGGGAGCAGGAGGGTGAGATAGTAAGTGAGACACAATGCAAGACTATGACATGACCAGGGGTGGAAGTAACGAATTACATACAGGCCTACAGAGAACAAGTGTCACATGAAATGTCACAATAAACTGTGCGAGAATAGAACAAGTAAGGAGCCAATCAGCAGCTGCAGCAGAGACGAATTAGCTGCTGGTGCATCTGCAGCTGCAGGAGGGCAGAACTCCAGTGAGGTGACAAAGATACATGCTGAATGTTTACGCTCACTGGTCGAGTGTCAGAAGTGCAGTTGCAACCAGGCTGGACTTAGCAGTTTGTGAAAAGTACAACAATGCAATATAATAAAGAATGTCATTATGGGTTGAGGTGAGCATTATTGTAACTCTGCATTGTTAAAACATCACTGATTTATCGCACCACCTGGCGAGCACAAAGTGATCCAAATCAAACACACCCACGATGCTGCATCACCAACAGGTGTTTTTGACAATAATCTCTGTCACAGTTGTGAATGCAGAGCCGCATTCAGCTCAAATTGTTTGAGAAATGTTTGTCTGGTTAATTCTAGTAAGGCTATACAGAGGAAGGCGGTTGCATATTCATAAGTGAAAACAGTTGTATGAACAGGTGGTAATCATCTGTCTTTAGAAAATAATATATTGTTGGTTTGGACATGAGGGCTCTGTGGTGTGATGTGTATACACTGACATGTTAATGCACTTTATTTTGTAGCTTTAAACTGTTCTTTAATTTAAATTAATTTAATTTAATGTTCAATTTTTTCTTTCTCTCTTTCCATGCACCCCCCATTCCCTTTTAAAAATGTGATGCGTTTCTTTCAACATTTACTCAGTGCACCTTTTTACATTACATTTTACATTTAAGTAATTTTACCTTTAAGAGAGTATAAATTCTTCAAAGTAACAGTGCTTTTGCTTGAGTAAAATTTTGTAGTACAGTACTAGAATATTTTACCAAGAGTACTAGTAGTACTTTTTCCATGCCTGGATATGACATGACTTGATGGTGCTAAATTATCCCAGAAGGTCTATTTAACTCAACAAAAAATCACAACTCCTGTCCCGTTTGTGGAGTAGTGTCTTCTCTTCTTCCTTAGCTGTGTACCTGAATCTTGCTGTCTTGTTTCAATAGACTCTCTTGACCAAGGATGCGGAGAAAGCTGCTGGTGACACTTGCATCATGAGAAAATAATAGAATATTATATTGGTAGAAATGCATAGTCAAAAAGTACATTTCCTTTTGGCATCATCGAACCAAAATTCTATTTGCTAACGGTGTATCAGCTTTGAGACCCGTAACATATATGTAACACTAAAAAAAGGTGCTTGTCACAAAAGCATCATTATTTATTTGGGACGCATTCTCAATTCGACTTCATTATTCAAAGGGCGAGTGTGTATATATGCACGTATAGTAAATGCACAAAGTGACTGGGGGATAGAAAGCATGTGAGAGACAACATCAGAGGAGCTAGCTGGAAGCATTTCAAAGGTGTGTTCTGTTCCCTTGGGGGAAGGAGGAGACAGCTAATTACTTCTGAGATTTCCCATTTTCCATCTCTTATTAGTCATTTCCTCATTACAGGAAGCGGCAACCAGCCATTGAGAATAAAACCAATTTATCCTCTGTCCTTTCTGTTTTTACAGTGGCCTCCAGATCCTTCCAGCCACGGCAGTGTTAGGAAAGCCCAGCTGAGTTTAAAGGCATTAAAGGTAATCTGATAACATGGAGGCAATGAGTTGATTCCACTAAACAACAACACTTTGTCCCAGGGCGTGATGCTGCTGTTGATTTTATTGCCAGTGAATGTTAAGCAGTGGTGAGTGTTCTTTAATTGTGGCCATAAATCAGCCGGTGAGACACATAAAGGGTTATACGAGAGTCTTAGAGATAATAATGATAATAATAACGTGAGGATGGCCTGCCTCACCACATCGTGCTTCTTTGTCCCTGAATCTGACAGAATTGAAGGTCTACGTCTCCCCACAAGTAGGTGTCACCATGGAAACAACCGTTAGTCAGTGCTCTCAACAATAGCCGTTAAATGAAAGGAGCTGTCTGATGGAATTAACGAGTAGGCTCAGTCCCTTTTTCCATGCAATAAGTACCCACAGCATCAGCAGCCAAACCACACAGGGCAAATGTGTACATGATAGCATAACCTATATTTCATCAAGCACGTGGATATCACTCTCTCATTTCTATTCATCCGTCCTGTGCAGCGGCGAGCAGTGTGAAAATGCTTGGTGAGATGATTGAGTAGGATCAGAGACACCAGGATGACAAAAGCAGACAGATGTAGTGTATCATTTTTGACAAAGTAATTAAATCTTACATTAAATATGACAACAAATCACACAGGCAATTTCAGTTAAATGATGAGATTTATTTACCCAACTGCAAGACAGCGAGCATCAACTACAAGAACAGAGGTTTGTGCAAATGCAGGCTTGCATATTAGCATATCATAAGACCTAAAGGAATGACTGCACAGCACAGCTTAACAAGAAAGGTTAACATGCAATAAATCCCTTTCTTCCTTTTGAAGAAATCAAATAATTACTAATGATGCATGGGTTGCTTCTCACCCACACGGCCTGCAGTTACACCAGTTGCATATTACGGTTATGGGCTGTAAACCTTGTTCTGATTAACTGTGGATGGGTGAAACAGGGAGAGGAGGTTGCATATGGGAAATTTCAAATACCTCAGTGTGGTGTAAAACCTATCACCTGTTAATTTTATCTGACAATGGTGCGAGTACAGATAGTGGGAAAGAAGATCAGTGAATTCTTCCCAGCTTTGTTTTTTAAATCTGTAGTGCAAGATGGCCACATGAATGGTGGTCTCATTGTCTCCAGTGTTTCAGCTCACTGTTGTTTCACTGAAGCGCAAATGATGGTTTCCCATTAGACATGAATATAGTTAGTTTTTTCCTTTCATGAAGCTGTTTAAAGTGATGACACCAATTGGCTGTGCACATCTGGTGAGGTATTAGAGACCCATGCATCACTGTTTAACATGTATTACCATAAAACATCTAATACATTTTGTAATTCGGGTAACCCCAGAAGAGCATGAAATATTTGCATGGCTCATTGTATTGATGCTTGAACAGAGAAAACACTTATTTTGGCATTGTTGTATTACTTAATTGATAATAAAAACAAATAAAACATTTTTAAAAGCTACTTATTAGATAAAGGAATAACATTTTGTATGTTCTGAGGTCAGTCATCTATCAATTGTATCACATCTCATAGAAATTGTAAGTATGGGGTAAGGAACCATTTTAGCTGGTGCAGCTCATATCCTGAGGCAAAGTAGCAATAAGGTGATACATGTAATAGGGGACAAAGAGTGAATTGCCATGTAAGGCACAAATCACAGAAGAACTGCTGATGCCTTTTAGATATAAATAAGTGAGCTAGTTTGCCCTAAAGGAACAGAAAAATTGGTTGATATCTACACTTCCTGCCTTATTTAGTCAGAATAAGTAGCCACTAGAGCTTTATGGGAAAGCACACAGATGCGAATGTGCTTTTTTGTGATTTTAATTATCATCTGAGAACATTTTGGTCACACATTTTGCACTGTAAATCTTGTGAGAACCAGGGATCCTTAGAATGACATAGCACTTTTTACAAGTGGAGAACCGATGTATGAAAATAAAAGACTGTATTAAGATGTGGAAATACACACATTTTCCATCATACACAAACAACAAGGTTTGATCGATAAATAACCTAGAATGTTAAATGCTGTTTAATTCTGAATCGTTTTTCCTCATTTTTGCATCCCTTCCCTCCCTGTTGTAAACCAGTCTCATGGAGCTGCGCTTCAGTCATGAGACCAAAGTCCCTCCAGGATCATTTACATTCAAGAGACTGAGTATGGCTCCAAATCTAGACCTGCTGAATCAATAGGCCTCCTCCTGCGATCCACAGTGACTGAAGAATCCTCAATAGTTGTGGTCTTCAAAGGAGTTCAGAGAGCCAACAGCAGAGCTAGCTGTGTTTAGGTGCATTCATGAGAAGTCAATAGTCTGTGTCTGGGGACTGCTGGCAAAGCTCTAGAGGACAAATCAAAGTCAGATTCATATTTGCAGCTTGGGGGTGGATATGTGTATGTTAGATTAGCTGTAAAGACTAGATATTCTTCTAGTGCATTTAATGGCAAGGACAGCTTGGTTTTCAGCCAAGTGAATTAGTCACCATTCAGAGTCGATCAGCGCACAAATACACCATGTACGATAAATGAAAAAACACTGAGCAAATATACAAAGTATAGTCATTACTAGAACAGGCCACAAATAATGAACTATCAGGCAAAACCAAACAATATTTCTTACTGTATTGTGAACAATAAGGTTTAAAAACAGTGGAGCATTTTTGTTGGTGATGCTTTTCAGTCAGACTGCTGGTCTCATAAGATGTTCCACTTTTAGGGAATATTATTGTTTCTGTGGGTCGAAAAGATCTACACTGTACTTCTTTAACCCAGTGGAATATTAGTTTGCACATGCAGTCAAAAACCAAGGGAAAGGAAAGAAGATTATTTGTTGAAGTAAAGAATTTGCTTATTTCTGAGACTTTGCTGGATTTATATTTAATTCAAACCTCCAAAATGTTGTTAAATGTATGCTCTTAATGATGTTTGATAATAAATTGTTCAGTCACATACTCTTGAAATAATAATCTGTATTTTGGAAATATTTGATTGTTGGGGTCATGTTCCTTGCACAAGGAATAAAATTCCAGGAGGATGGCTTTTGAAAACTGTAAACACATTTGGTCTAATAAATGTTTTCGTTGAAAATTTAATTACATGTGTACACTGAACACATAATCCCTCCTTTCCTGTTTGGTTAAATGCCAATATTCACACAGATATTTACAACAAAAGACAGTTTTCTGCTTTAAAGAGTCAGTGAGAGGTTGTGCCTCAAGCTCTGTAGCATTAACACGCTGCTTTGGAAAATACTGAGGCGAAAACATGGCAGCTTTTTGACTTGTTACAGGCTACGGTTTGAACACTATGATGACAATCTGACAAGTGAAAGTGAAGGTTATAGTTTATGATGAACATTGTAAAGCTCAATAGAACAGCAGAAATATCAAAAGCAGCCTTTCAAGTAAATAGTGATCCTTCAGGCAAGAGTTACTTGAAATGAAAAGAATAAGATCACAGAACAGCTGTGTTCTGGAGATGCAACATGTGCAATGATGAGAACATTTTATGGTATTGTATGGTAAGAAATATTTTAATAATCACTGAAATTTGGTAGATTGTTAATTTGATTGATCTGATTTAAGACATCCCACAGCTGGTTTTATGAACACTACTGTGATCGGCTTTGTGCTTTCATTTGATCTAAATGGTGTGCTCACCCGTTAACTTCCTTATGAAACACAAAGAGCTGTATTCCATATAAAAAGTGGCAGAAAGGAAAAAAGTAATGACGCATACTGCAAAAAAGTGACGAATGCTACATGCTCAGGGATGAAAACAATAATGAACAATTCAGAGGGAAAGGATTCACCTGACATGAAGCATGATTTTCACAGCTTATACCATAGCCACCTTACAAAAGACCAAGAACAGGGTGCGATCGTTCATCTTCTCTTGGAGAAAAATGTTATTCGGGCTTTGACCTCAGAAAAGACAGCTCTTACTGCACAGCAACCAAAGCACATCTCCTACTTCAACCTGCCAGCTGATGACCTGGCTGTATTTTCTGCCTTGCTGTGTACTTGCTAGCTTCCTGTTGTAAATGAAAAAGCATACAAAGAGCTCAAGCTATAGGAAATATTGTTATGTCACTTGCAGTTTCACAGATGTACAAGGTGAACAGGTCTGAACTGAACAAAGATTTTTCCATTGCTGCTGTTTCCTTACCTGTTTTTTAATAAGGCCTACTTCCTGAAGGTAATTATTGTTATTTAGCTAATTATTTTACACGGAACACATTAACTTGACAACCTGCTAACTGACAAACACACTCAGCATTGCTTGATTTTGTATTCGCCAGGTAGGGATGGTGTCAGTCGTACTACATGCTGTTGCAGACAGGACATTTATTGGTTTGCTAAGAATGGCTGGTACCCTTTGGAACAGAGCTTTTAATTTTAGCAATGATTTATAATAGTTTATATTTACATATAATTTATATTTTATTATAAAAGCTAAGCATTAACGATTTGCCACTAGTCTGTTCCAATGTCAACTCATAGTAGGTGGATTTATTGTCTGCATTCCAAAATGAAGCCATTCCTTAAGACTTAAGTGTATGAGGGAAGGTCAATGTAATAATAATATCAACATCTCTTCTTTATACTTCCAGTGTTTCATCTGTAACTCCTAAATATTGTCAGAATATTCAAGTTGAACAATTATGATTGTGAACTGCAGTACTGTACATCTTCAAAATAATCTGAAGATATAAGACAGAGTTGAGGTGCTGAATTTCACGGGCAGCAAGGAATAAGCCTACATCCAATCGATGGATCAGAACTGAGAGATTGGCCTGCATGCATAAAAATTAGGAGAGAAAAAACCAATCATCCAGGACTCATGATGCTGAAACAGCTGGATGGTCAATTTGCACAGCCAGAGAGAAGTGTCAGATCCACACTGAGAAGAGAAATAAAAAAAAACACAGTCTCTGTTGTACTGTCCTTGTGTAAACACTTTGATAGCAGTGAAAAATGAAATCAGTGAGTAACAACACATTTAGAAAGATTTTCTCTTCAGTCCTTGTCCAAAGTCACGCAGCATGCGTCCTTTCTCCATCTAAGTTTTCTGGACTGGTGCTGTGGTCAAAGCTTGGTCCCAGGAACAGGGTGGGTGGTTATTCTGTTGGGGTGGTGGCGACTGGGCTGAGGATGGGGGTCGATGCACCCCTGACAGGACACATAGGGGAGATGGCCTTATGGCTGTAGAACTCTACTACTTGCTTGGGCACCTCCGCCAGAACACATTTGGCTAGGGCTGCAGGTGAAGCCTGTAATAGAGACAGAACAGCTGGAGTTGTCAAAACAACTGTTAAATATTGTTTTAATCTGAGATATAGAACATTTTCTGGTGAAGCTTTTATGTTTTTTTTCATAATCATGGGACTATGGACTATTTTCTTCAGTTCAGACAAATTAAAAGAGATATGTCAGTGTCAGATATTGTATTAGAGAGTAGCTGTTCTGTTCATGACTTCTGGAAAAAATCTTTTCTACCTTGATCCTAAGAGCTACATAAAAATGAATGATGTGTGTTGCTGCAGTGGTAGTTGATTCTTTCATTGTTAAACTAGTATGTCTGGGGTAAAAAGAAATACAGGTGTTAAAGCACATTTCGAAAATAATTTACAGTCGAATAAAACTCATTGCATAAGGTTATCATTTAATACACATGTGCAGGCCTGTACAACAAATGTGTCTAGATTTCAAACATATATGTGCCAAGTTGTGGAAAAGGGAGGTGCTGTTATTATTTTTTTTATTTTATGATTTTGATTTTATATAATGTAAGATTTAATCATATTTCCTCAATGTTGGGGCAATTTATATCAATAAATAAATAGATTAACTATACAGATAGCTGACAAATCAAAAGAATATCCAACATAAAGAACAGCTTCAATGCTCCTTTCATAAATTGCATGTATAGACATATTCTCTTATTTGGTGTTTTGATAGTATAAGTGAACAGTTGAAATGTTGCTGATTACATGTAGCTACATTTCGAATACATTCTTGTCTGAGGACATTTCTGGATCACCTCCAGACCATGATGCCCATCTGTAGCACTGGCAAAGCCAGCAAAAGCCTCCTGTTTGCTCTTTTAAATAACAAGGGAGGGGGACGTTATATAAAATGGATTTAATGAGCCTCGCTAGCACAGCAGTCAGAAGGAGTGGGGTTGAAGAGAAAACTGAAAGTTAACGATTGAGGACTGACAGACTGACTGACCGTTTTGAAGTCTCTGAAGGGCACAAACTGCACAATGTCCCTGAGGACCGGCTCGCCCTTCGGTGAGCGTAGGACTCCATCATCTCCATCCAAAATCTGCATGTCTGTGAAGTCTGCATTGCCCACACCAACAATTATTATGGAGAGAGGCTGGTAGGAGGCTCGTACGATGGCTTCACGCGTGTCTGCCATGTCTGTCACTACACCATCCGTGAGGATGAGAAGGATGTGGTATCGCTGGAAAAAGATAAGAGCTTTCAGTGTGAATTAATCCATGTGAACATTAACCCAATTTAACAGCAATGTGTTATAAGCGAGGACAGCTCTCAGTGTGTGTTGTGGTCTGAAGTAAGCATTTCATGCTGTCTTGGATCATTTTATTGCCTCCACTAAGTGGATAAGTTTAAGTGTGTTACACAAAAAACAAAGGGATCAAGAACAGATAAAAAAAGATAGGAAAAATTAAAGGAACACATTTTAAGCAGAGTATAGCATCAAGTCATTTAAACTTCTTGGATACTGATCTGGTCAGTTAAGTAGCAGAGGGGGTTGTTAATCAGTTTCAGCTGCTTTGGTGTTAATGAAATTAACAACAGGTGTCTTTGAATTCAGTCCTCTGTAGGTTGATCATTTCCATCA
>JAVQJF010040643.1:0-20850 GCA_036023855.1 Gadopsis marmoratus | reverse complement strand
TCTGTGGCTCTCGGTCCTTCCTGTCTGTGGCTCTCGGTCCTGTCTGACTTCCTGTCTGTGGCTCTCGGTCCTTCCTGTCTGTGGCTCTCGGTCCTGTCTGACTTCCTGTCTGTGGCTCTTGGTCCTGTCTAACTTCCTGTCTGTGGCTCTCGGTCCTTCCTGTCTGTGGCTCTCGGTCCTGTCTAACTTCCTGTCTGTGGCTCTCGGTCCTTCCTGTCTGTGGCTCTCGGTCCTGTCTGACTTCCTGTCTGTGGCTCTCCGCTCTGAGGCCATTGGTCCCTACTGAAGATAAATCTTTAAAAACACAAATATATATAGTTTCATGCTTAAACAGCTGCTCATTGAAGTTTTTATCAAACATATATAGAAATAGCGCATTTGTTGGGGACTATTTTTAGATATAATTAGATTTGTTCACAATAAGAATAATATAATTATATTTTTATTGTTAAATCACCAGCTCAGCTTCTTGTGTAAGTCGTTGGAAAACACTTAACTTCAGTATGACGTGTTGGCAACATCTCCACGTATTCTGACCGTTTTTGTTGGTGTGTGTTCTAACAGTCACTTACCGAAGATCTACCAGTCGTTCCTGATGTCGGCGACTCTCACCGAGGACGTTCAGGCCTTAAAGGAGCTGCTGCTACACAACCCTGTAATGTCGTCTTTCACGTTCATACACATCGTCTGTGTGTCACAAAGTCTCTGCTGTGGTAGAAACAGTTTGGTCTTGTGTTTCATACCTGGACCTGCTCTCTCAGGTGATCCTGAAGCTGCAGGGCTCTCAGCTCCCAGACAGCAGCCAGCTGCAGCAGTACAGCATCAAGTGCGAGGAGGAGGACAAGTTCTTGCTCGTCTACACGCTCCTGAGGCTGCGGCTGGTTCAGGGCAAGACACTGGTGTTTGTGGGAGCGGTGGAGCGGTGCTACAGACTCAAACTGTTCCTGGAGCAGTTCGGGATTCCGGCCTGCGTGCTGAACTCCGAGCTGCCCGTCCAGTCCAGGTGAGAGAGGAGACCTCCGTTTACACAGGAGGGCGTTTCGTTTCTTGCTGCTTCGTCTCCAACAGCCTGCACTCGGCTGCCGTTTCCCTTTTCAAATGTGAAGATGTGTTTCTGTAGCGAATCATTTAAAAACACGTCTGGGATGTTTCCAACAGCCTGATATTTAGTAAAAAAAACATATAAACAACTCAGGAACACAAATATATTGGATTAAATCAAACTCCAGTTATCTGTACGTAACCACATGTTCATCTCCTTTGCTTCTGTCCATGCTGATCATCTTTTCCGGCCTCTCTGCTGTAGGTGTCACATCATCAGTCAGTTTAATCAGGGCTTTTACGACTACATCATCGCCACAGACGAGCAGAGTCTGGCCGCCCCCGCCGCCGCCGCTGCCGCCCCACAGACGGCTGCAGGCAAAGGGAAGAAGAAGAAGGCCGCAGAGAAAGGAGGAAGGTGAGTCAGATCACATGTTTGTTGTTTAGATTGCAGACAACTGAGAAGATGAACCTGCTGTTTGCTCTGCAGCTTCACACTCAAGACTCTTTATAATGTGCCAGCAGGAAAACCCGCCAACGATAGGTGGTTCAGGGTCCATCGTGTCCTCCGCTGCATTCAAATTGAGTGGAAACTCCTCTGAAAGCGGCCGTACCCGTACAGAAAATATGATTCATGAGGAAACACTGTGCTGTGAAACAAATAACGTTAACTTTTTATCCTCCAGACAGATGCAGAGTGAACACGCCACGTGAAACAAACGGGGTGCGGACTTCATTTTTGTTGAAGTTGTATTGGGTTTCATAGCAGGAATCCAGCGTCAAACACAGTCTTACATGTTATAATTACGTATGAACCAGGCGGTTGCTGCCGCTGAAGCTGCCCCTCTGCTGTTGTCTTGTAATTGCATCATTTTTCCAGCGTCTGAGACTCAGCAGAGCGCAGGTTGTTAGTACTCTAAATGCAAATGTACTCGTCTGCGTCGTGTGTGTTGCGTTCATTGAGCCTGCGTTTGGGAGTCGGCGATCAGTGAGCTGTGATCTGCAGGTTGCGTTTCGCTTGAAAGCAGCGCTCATTTGTTTTGCAGCATTTTCTTAGTAAATGCGATCTCCAGGCTTTGACTCATTAGCCACTTCCCTCATACTTTGGATAATGCAAATCTCCTGCCATTCCGTGGATAGGGTACTCTGCAGCGCTGACATTAGTCCCGTCATCAGATGCCAAACAGCCGGACTTGCAGATCTGTGGTGACGTGTGCTGTTTTACTGAATGATGCCTTTTTTTTTTTCTTTTTGAAGGTCAAAGGACAAAGAGTACGGCGTCTCCAGAGGCGTCGACTTCCAAAACGTCGCCAACGTCATAAACTTTGATTTCCCCGTGACTGCAGAGTCGTACATCCATCGAGTTGGAAGGTCAGGAGTTCGCCCTCAGTGCTCCGTGACTGTTTGCTTGTTTGGGGCAGCGTAATGTAACGATTGATCTCTGATCGTTGTTTTTGTAGGACGGCGAGAGCAGACAACCCGGGCACCGCTCTGTCGTTCATCTCTCACACTGAGCTGGAGTTGCTGTCGGAGGTGGAGGAGGCGCTCACAGGAGGTAACGGGACGTCTTCATTTACATCGCGTTGATTTTCTGTGGTGTTCGTGACCCGCAGTATTCGTTATGCACCAAAACACCACAGCAAGTTCCCACAAACCTGATTCTGGTTTTAATGTCATGTATTTTAATGGGAGTCATGTGACTAATACCAGATTAGTCCGTCGCTGACAGATCAGTGAAGGAAAATAAAATGAATACCCAACAGCTCTTTGTGTTTATTAGTATTTCAGTCAGTTTCTGTGCTTGTTTTTGTAGATCGCGCTGAATCTGCTCTGAAACCATACGAGTTTAAGATGGAACAGATTGAAGGCTTCAGGTACAGGTGCAGGGTGAGTATCTTCCTCCTCCTCGTCATCATCATGTGTCCAAACGGAACAGAGACGAGCGGAACGTTAAGAAAAATGTCCGGACTTGTGTTGCCTTCAAGTCATTTTGTTAGAGTGGCACTCTGGGCGGCTCACCTGGCAGAGCGCCGCGTACCGTTACAGCTGACACGTGGTCAACGTGTGGTGAGGTTTAGGAAACGATTGTGGTTCGGGTTAAAATAATTCTCACACAGGCCACGAGCAGTGGTCTCCTGGGTGGAAGTCCGGTGTATTTACCTCGGACCACGTTGCTCTTTGTTCCACGTCACCTGATTCCCTAAAGGCTTTCTGGAAGAAGGCTTTGACCGCAAATGTCTCCCATGTGCTTCTTACCGCGGAGGCCTGGGTTCGATTCCAGCTCTTTGCCGCATGTCATCCTCTGTCACTATCCAACGAAGATCTTGGAACAGTAAATTTGCACTGTAGCGTTGCTAAAGGTCTGGATGAGGAACCTTCATTGTGTTTGTTTGCAGGATGCGATGCGTTCAGTGACAAAGCAGGCGGTGAGGGAGGCCAGGCTGAAGGAGATCAAACAGGAGCTGCTCAACTCGGAAAAACTCAAGGTGAGCGACGTCGCTCCTCTCAGAGACGGGGAGGTGTGAGGGCGCTCTGTGATTGGATGTTTCTGCTGTCACTCAGACTTACTTTGACGACAACCCCAGAGACCTGCAGCTGCTCCGGCACGACAAAGACCTCCATCCTGCTGTCGTCAAACCCCACCTGAGGAACGTGCCCGAGTACCTCAGTAAGACACACACACACACACACACACACACACACACACACACACACACACACACACACACACACACACACACACAGAGTAAACATCACATCATGGCTACAGAGATGAGCGTCGCTGGTAACTCGTCATCTTCACTGACTTCCTCCTCCAGTTCCTGAGACACTGAGGGGCGCCGTGAATCCGCTGTCCAGCAGGAGGCGGAAGAGGAAGGAAAAACCCAAACCTGATGGAGTCATCAAGACCAGTTTCAAGGTGAGACGCAGTAAACAGCAGCTGAGGTTATCGCTGTGAAGTGAAGCTTTAGGGCTCTGATGTGCAGCTACAGAGCAGCGTGAGGACGTTGCAGCTCTTGAACAGCTGCTTTTTATTTTCATTGCAAGGACTTGAAACAAGGTGCTACAGTTGAAATGAAAATCTCTTCTGGTTTTCTCCGTATTAGCATCAGCTTGTGACAAACATTTCTTTATATACATTTCCACACTTAAGTATCAGAGGAAAATTTGTACATTTTTATCTGAATATCTAATTAGAGCTGAAATGAAAAACTGGTTAAATGAGTCTGTTTTCATAATAATTAATCGAAAAATATTGTAAATATCTTCTAGTTTTCTGCTGATCAGAAAGTGAATATCTCTGACACAGAACCAGACATTATAACGTCACCATGAGCTCTGGGAACTATTTTCTGACTTCTAATAGACCAAACAATTATTCCAATAACTGAGAAAATAATGAGTAGATTAGTCACTCATGGAAATAATCATTAGTTGTAGTCCTGTTCCTAAATATCAGCCAGAGCTTTCTTGTTTTGTCTTTTGTAAAACACACAAACTGCATATTAAAACAAAACGCTCAGGTTTGAATGAGATTAGCAGTAATTGATCTGATCTCTTGTACAAGAACATCCAGGGGAAGAACCCGCTGAAGAGTTTCCGATACACCGGAGGGAGGAACAGAAAAGGCAAAGCAGGCCGGTCATAGCTGCAGCTCAACGTGTGAATCTGGACGTTCACCAGGAGCTCGTCGTGGCCTCCTTCCATGGCCTCCTGCCGTGGCCCAGCTCTCTGGACTCTGCATGAAATGGACTGTCGAGGCTTTACGGGCCGCCGACAACACGGACTATGAATGCTGGCTTATATGAACTTTGAAACGAGAAGAAAATGCAGGAAACGTGTGTGTGAGTAGGCTGTGCGTGCGAGAGGAGTGAAGAATCTGTATGGTCTTATTTCTAACGCATCTCTTCTGGAAAAAATGTTTATTATTAACAAATTTATCTTCTCAAATGTTGAGTATTTGTATTGGAGCTGTAGTGGGTCATATTCACCATGCTAATATGCTAATTAGCAGCATGGGCATGTGATTAGTTCTGCAGGTATTTGGCCACAAATAAAAGTGTTGGATTGGTAACAAATCAGATGATTAATGTTGAAAAGAATCATTAGATACAATCTGGTTGAAAATGTAAAATCCTGCTTTTACATGAATGATGACGAATAATCATCTTGTCAAAAGCAGATTCATAAAATTACAATTTTCTATAAATAATCAGATCTTTTACTGACCTGATTTGATCCATAAAATAATACCCAGTCTACGGTCATTTAGAAAATACCTTCATTTTAATGGAATGCGTTCAGCAGTACATAAAATCAGTTTAATCGCACCGTAAAGCCATTAAAGAAACTGATGAATACATGTGTAGTGGAGAAGTACTGAATCACATCCCGTTTGTACGTGACATGCGGCGTATTGATTGACTTGTGCATAGTCTCTGCTCAGCAGACGCTTTCTATTCCAGATCAACTCTCTGTAAAGAATTTTCCAAAAGCAAATTGATCGTATGGACGTTCGCTTAAAGTCACAACAACTGAATAATGAACAGCCTGTGCAGTTTTCTTTTTAAAAGCTGTGGTTAGTAAAATCTTTGTATAACAGATGTGGGGGTCACCAATCGTAGTAATCAGTCAATAGTGTATTCAAAAGCATAGTCCTGCGTGGGCACCGAGTCAAAGATGGCGCCACGGAACGGGTTCTCAGTCGACCAGCTGTCCACAGGGAACCAGGCGTCGTACCAGGAGGTCGTTCTCTCTGTTTCAGGTGTTGTGGCCTGTGTTGTTGTTGTTGTTGTGGTGGTTGTAGCAGTCGTGGTACTAACGCCGGCGCGTAACCTCTGCTGACGCAGCCGGCGTAAACGCATGAGCCGCAGCCGCCTGAGTCGCTCTGCGTTCTGAGAGTTGGCGTGACTTTCTGTCTCTGCAGCGGTGCTGGTGACTTCCACCACGCTGGCTGCCGTCGTTTTCACTGCCTTTGGTTTGGTGACGATTCGGATGGGCCGGTTGCCGTTGAGCGCCATGATTTGCTTGATGCGGCCCCAGTTGGATTTGGCTAAGGTGAAGCTGCATGAAGAGGCTCCAGAGTCGTAGCCCACCATGCATAGTCTGGTCTGAGGGGTGTAGCCGTCGGCCTTGGCGCTCACCCTGTACTCTCCAGGGTTCAACAGCCGCCAGTAATCGCCACCTGCAGCTGAAATTGCATCACAGAAATGCAATAAAAAATGCTGCACTGTTGAGCAACAACAGGAATTGTTATCGCAAATATGCACATCATGTAGAGTGTTTGTTGTTGCACCCAACATACCAGTTTTGACATCGTGCCGTATTCCCTCCACAGATATGGTGGCATTAGACAGCGGATTTCCCTCCATATCTCTCACCTGACCTTTTATCCCTCGATGTACCTGCACAGGAAACAGGAAGTCATGGCTAAAAGCCCCAAATCCCAGAGCCAGTTCCAACCACTGTATATCAAATACAATGGGACACACACAAGTTTAGATGAGACTTTAAAGCCACTGTGAGTAGAATTTTATGTCATTATGGCATCTTTAAATCATTCTGATGGTGCAAGTTTTGATTTGTAGAAAAAGATAATGCGTGAAAATGACGTCGTCCGTGCATTGCTTTGAGCCCCGTTAGTCTTCAGGCTGTAAGTGATGCTCCACCCAAAATCTATCTTTAACAGGCGTTCAGACTGACCGGAGCGCATGGTTCGTGTACTAGTGAGACATTGAAATGCAATCCAGGAAAGCTGGTTTGAGTAACAGATCTGTGAGTTTGAAGGCTCATCAGAGGCCAAAGCACTGCACAGAGATTTATGGTTCTGAGGCAGGGAGTAATAATTCTGTCTTGTCACAACAGGGGCGAAGTAGAAAATTAAGCGTAAAATAATTTACCAGGAAGGTTGCACTTATTCGATCGGCCAGCGCACCTTGCAAGATGATGTTGTGTTGTGGCAAAAGTTGGGCCAGGTTCAACACTGTGGTCCAATTGAAATGAATGAGGAAGCTGCATCTGTGTTGTCTGAACACAGCCTTAAAAGTATCACTCAGCCCCCTGAAAGGTCTTAGTTTCATGGAAGCTTCACGGAGCACAGCGTCCAGCTTGTATTCAGTGTAATGTAATTGATGCTCTAAAGGTTCTGCTCATACTTCTCAGTCTAGTACTCACTTGTTCAATGAAGGACAACAGAGCCTCGCGGTTGTTCTCCCACTCAAGAGGCAGTTCGCTTTCGTGGGGAAACTTATCGCAGCCCAAGAAGATGGACAGCTCAAAGCAGTTGGTGTGCAGGTAGCTGAAGTCATTCATACCTGTGGAAGAGGAAGATGGAAAGCTTCAGACGAGGTTTTTCCATAAAGGGTCAGTTCACACCCCCACTAAGTGGTGTCTGGACCCCAAACTAAAGCCCAAATTATTCTTTCCGTGTCACGAGAATCTGCGTGATGTAAATTTCCAATTGGCGAGGATCCACAGATCGTGTGCTCTGACAAATGTGTGAACGCAGACACCCAATGTAGTACAAACAGAATTGCTTGCACACCTAATGTTCATTTCTGGGTATATACAAGTGGTAAGCTTTTGTCCTGGGGTCCCCAAACAGATGAATCTGTCCCTGGATGCCACCAGGGATAAGTAGGAATATATCCTTTAGCTGTTTCTTTGTTGCCCACTGTGTCAACACTTACTGCCCACCGCTGGCTTCCAGCTGGCTCTGTTGGTGGTGCCTTGTGCCCCAGTGACATCATCCCCATGGCAGGAGCCTCGGTAGGTCTCCGTCATGGTCAGATGACTGTGGGCGTACGACATCGCCAACCATCGGTACATGGTGTCGTCGGGCGTCTCCCTCAGAGCGCCCTCGTTCTGCCGCTGAATACGTGCCCATGTATCCTCGCTCATATCGCCATTAGTTCTCCAACGCCGGCTATCGGTTATCTTTACCAACATCAAGGGGTTACAGGACAATCAGTACAGTTGCTGAGGCGCTTGATATGTTTTATTTGGTTCTTCTTTGTAAAAACAGCCTTACAGTAATTGATGGACGCTGCATGTCAAAAGGGTATGCGACCAGTTTTTCTCCTCCTTGCAAATTGGCTCCCAGCACAAATGGGTTGCGCTCCATCCACGAAATGATGGCTTTTGTCTCCGTAGCGATCTATAAGAGCAAGAAGCAGACAGTTGTTTGAATGTCGATACATGTGTGTAGGATATAAGAGGTAGACGGGCCCCTTGGTGGCATAAAACAAACTCACAGAGCCATTGAGGAAGTTTTCCGGGAGGGGGATGTGGTGATTGGGCACAACACGAGGGACCCAGCCTCTGTCCTCGGCTCCCCACAAGATGCTGTTGAGGTCTGGGAAATTCTGGAAGATGTCGTAGCCTTCTTCAGTCCAGTGTCCCAGCGCCCAGTTCCCCATCTCCGAGCCCTGCAGGGCAAGAGGGAGGACTGCGTTAGGTCCCAAAGAACAGTTTAAACGTGTCACCTACGTAGCACAGTAAATATCTGAGTGGTCTGATTTGCATTACACCATCATTTTGCAGGAGTTGTGTAGTTTATTTTTCCAGGTCGTGTTGTACCATCTCATAGGCCAGCTCGTAAGCATCAGGGTTGAGTGAAGGCACCAGGTGCATTCTCACTCCGTCCACCAGGCGGCGCACTCTGGGGTTATCGTCGTTGTACTCTTTGCACAGAAACTGCATCAGCAGGAGAAGAAGCTCTCGACCTAGCGCCTCGTTACCGTGGAGACCGGCGGTGTAGCGAAATTCAGGCTCACCTAGTGACGGCACACAGATTTATGATGCGTACACGAACTTACAGGCCACAGATTTGTTCAAGCTAAGCTGCTGAGAAGAGGCTCTGCAGCAGTAACACGCAGCGTAACGTTTAGCTGCCTGTGGCTCGTACCCATCTCGTGTTCCCCGGGGTTGTCGGAGATTTCCATGGCGTACATCTTCAGGCCCTGAGAGCTTTTGCCAATGTTGTAGATCCTGGTGATGTTGGGACACTCTTCATTTATCACCTTCATCATCTAGAAGAGAGAGGAAACTCATTTGTGAGTACGTTCTCGGCAGAGTTCACCAGGCAATTGGGCACGATGAAGAAAAAGAAAACAGACCTGTCTCATCTCCTTGTAGTTGTGGTGTCTGAAGTCCAGGTCATCTGATGTGGTGACTTCGTTCTCACTGCGGTAGCTGCCTGAAAGAAGCGACACGCTGATGGTGAACTAGATTTTGTGCTAAAGCTGTGTGGAAACATCTGGCAGTTATTCTGTGATGCAGTTATGTAATACGTTCTGTTAACGCTGAGGTTACGAAGTTCACGTTGTGAAATAGAGTCTTGTGTTATCGCCGCTGTTGGGTGAAGCCGTTCTAACTCCGCAAGTTTGGCAAAAGTTGTGTTTTTTCTCTTTTCTCACACTGGAGGGAGAGAAAGCTCTGTGACTCAGGAGGTCATGAAACCCTAGAACCAAGTGCAGCACTCGGCATGTTCTACAGAACATTAGATAACTTTAAAACCGTTTATGATAGACGGGTTTTAAATTGTGACTGAACCGTAAGATTCATGGCAGTTTGGCAGAATGGTGCAGTCATGTGATACAGGAACGGGAGACTGCTGACTGTTTGTCACAGTGATGGAAATATATGGACAGATTAGACTATTAGTCTATTTTCCAATGTGATATAACACTATTTATTCTCAGAGGTGACATTGACCAAAATATAGTCGAGGCCAAAATGTATATATTGTCTACTGAGAAATAATCCAATAAATGTCTGTGTAAATATGTATCTGCACCAAACTTTACACAGAGCTCCAAAACACCTAAATACAACTTCTCACAAATTCCCAGGTTGACTCTGGAGTTACTCAACAACTCGATGTCAAATATGTTGTGCTCACATAAAGGTAATGCATGATGGTGACTTTACACGGCACCAGGTGGGCAGGGTCTCCTGAAACATGATGTGCAACACTTGATACTGACTGAGAGAATGAGCTCTGAATCGGCAACAATATAAAACTACGTCCAGGCGTTTCTTATGCTGCCAAGACTTCTAGTCGTTTTGGAGATGTGACACTCGCTCCTGACATCAGATTTGCTCTCTGTGATACTCACTGGGTAGCTGACAGGCCAGGACCTCGGCTCTGAGGCACAGGCTGCCGTTCCAGCTCTGAGGCAGGATGCGGATGTAGCGCGCCACCACGGGCGTAGCAAACTGCCCCAACACCGGCGTGTCCTTATCCACGTTCCCATAGAACAGCTACAGGAGAGGAAAGAGTCGAGTCGAGATCATTCAGTGTCACTTTCTGTGAAACGTTGGCTGTTACTTGCACTCACCCATTCAGCGTAGCCATCGTGCAGCGTGGTCCAATCACGACTGTCGTTACTGAAGGCCACGAAGTAGGAGGACACGAAGTCCTCACTGGGAAGAAAATCAGATGAATCGCTATTTCTACAGCCCATTTTGTCTTTGTGATATGACAGGTGTCGCTTTGAATCAATCAGAGAGAGAATTATGCAGTTTTAGCGTCTTTCAGCTCATTGTATTGGCTGTTCGACCTGCAGCTCTAAGCCTGGTGCACTAGAGGACTTTCAAATCTTGACTTATTCTTAAAAAAATACACGTGGGAGACCACAAATGTTACATCCTGTACGTCAATTTTTAAAAAAATATTTTAATCGTGAGAACGCACAAACCAGACGATTCAGTCAAGAGGCAGGAACACACTCTGCATTTATACCAAAGGATTTCAGAGAGGGGTTTCCAGGGACTTCAGAAACAAATCAAAGAGGGAGGCGGACGGTCGTCATCAGCTGGTCCAGTAGGTAACACTAAGGTTATGTTTGTAAACTCTAACGCAACAGGATCTTTTGGGTAGATAATCTGTTCAGACCAGCCTCGAATCGGAAACTCCACCACAATAGTCGGGAGGGGAATCGGACCCAAAATCAGCCCAAATATCCTCTAGAATGGGGCCGGCGTTACTGTTCTGATTCCCTCTCGGAGCCTCGTTTTCAGAGAAGCTGTAAAAAGCCACCAGTCCACGACCTGCTCAGCAGCAAACAGCAGACTCTGCTCAACATACTGGAGCACTGAGCAGCTAAAGAGCCGGATATTTCCCTCGCGAGTTGGTGGAGACCAAAGACGGAACTAACAGAGAGGAAATACAGGACTTGGACTCATCATGTGACACAAACACGACTCCACATGAAGGAGAAACTAAGTTAATGCTGGTTGTATCTCCATGGCTTCACCATGGAGATACGAAGATGTCTAGATATAGAGACCTTTGTTAGTCTACGCAGGACTCACTGCTGCTCTGAGTTCCTCCCCTGAGTGATGACCCCCGTGAACTCCACCTCTCGGCGGGCGTCGACCTGAAACCAGTGTTTACTCTCTTCTTGCTCCGCACACCAGGCGCCGCCGTACAGATCCTCCTCATCGCCCGAGCCCTGCAGACCACCACAGCTTCTCTTAGCCCTCGTTTTCCATACAGATCATTGCTCTGACTCTGCAGACGAGCTGCATGTCTCCCACCTGCATGTTGAGTCGTCCCCTCTGAGCCGTGAAGCCATGGTGGTACTGAGAGGACGCCAGCAGCTGGTCGTCTTCCACCCGGTGAGACTCCAAGCCCAGGGGAGGACACTCTGAGAGGAAGAGCAAACACGCAAACAGGATCTGTCTGATAAATATTCCAGAAAGACTGGAACTGAAAACACTCCTCGGCTTCATTCCTGAGGGCCACATCCGGTAACGAGTCTGTCAAAAGCATTTGTTCTTTTGAATGAAGACAGAAGCAGTAGTACTTGATTCTGACACCTCTGGACTCTTGTCTTTAATTTCAGAATTTAAAAAGTGAGAAACTTGTCTTACTTTTTGGTTCAGCGGGCAGTGAAATCTGCTTCAGTCTCTCCTCTTCCTCCTCCTCCCACTGCTTCCTCAGCCGCTCAGCTTCGGAGCGTAATGACAAAACAACATGTCAAAAATAAAACTCCATGTTTTCACGTGGACCTGGCTCTCCAGCCAACCCCACGTGTACATTCCTCATGTGTTTCCTATTTAAAATATGGGTGAGTTTAGATCTCCCAGCTTGTCTGCATTCCAGAGTGTTTTACTGGAAACACGCAGAACAAACGGTTGTGTAACAGACAGATATCTAACCCAACACCTTCCTCCCTGCCGCTGGATCTCATTCAAGATCAGCCAGCTGGTCTCAGCCCCCCCCTCCTCCTCCAGTACTGCTCATTAATCACAAAACACTGAGGAATTAAGGATAAATGAAAACTCTGCCATTATTTTTCTCATCATCAAAACACTCCATAAAAAGACCCAAACCAGCAACGTGTCCCTGAAACCATTGGATCCTGCTGAAGACATGAATCTTTGCAGATTCTCTGCAGAAATAAAATCCAGACTCTATAAAGAAAGGTTTTCCTGCTGGAGTACAGGTGCGCTGACAGCTTCATGTCTCCACATCACACTTGTATAAGATGAATATTGAGCCGGGATTGGCTGCTTCCAAACTATCTGTAGGCCCCGCCCCCTGAAAATCAGATCCTCAGCGAGCTCGTAGAAACGTTCCACCTTCAGCAGGCAGGAACAGGAAGACCGACATGTTTCTGAGTGGAGGGCAACTTTAAAAACACACAGCTTCATGTTTAAAGCAGCTGCTTGAGCAAACAAGCAGCAAGAAGTAGAGCATTTGTTGGGGACTACTTTCAGCGGCGGATGGGAAGAAGAGCTGTCAGGCATAAGAAACATATAGAATATAAGCAGACTCCTCCTTTTAGCCTCGTTTCTCCAGAAAAGGAAAATAAAAACCTTTTTCTGCCTTTTCTTTTCGAGCCCGCTCCTCCTCCTCTTGCTGTTTTTTAGCTGCCACTGTGAAGCAGAGACGTACAGAAACCATGAAGAGCTGCAGCGAAACATGAAGCTCACTTAGCTGTTGGTAGAAAAGGTTATGGTAGTGACGGACGTACGGTCAGCGTAGTCGTACTCTTCATACCAGGGGCCGACGTACGGGACGGTGGTGGCTTCCTCTGAAACACAGGCAGATGGATGATTACAGCCGGACACTTTTCCTCATTCCACCATGAAGCTGACTGTTAAAAAATCAAAAGATGCTGAAATGAAGTGACACGCGTTGCCCAGTAGTCTACGAATACAAGACGATAAAGAAATATAATGACCAAACAGTCTCCCGTTAACGTGACCACCACTCTGACGTGCAGACATCCTAGCTGAGAGACAAAAACACAATCCGTCTCAAAAACGTCCTGAAGATCCAGATCCTTGAGTCTGATGTGAACCTGAAATTAAATGTCTCCTGGATTCATGAGTGAATCAGAATTCAGTGAAAATGTTAAAATGAACCCCAAAATTCATTATGTGCATTTTTGTAATTCTATCTAACTTTTACCTTCAAACCCTGCAAGTTATAAAAGTTGACATGTTCACAAACACGACCTCGTGTGGTTTACCTGGGATGTACATGATGAGCTCGGTGGTTGTGGCTTTTTTGTCATCTGTGAAGAACAACACAGCTTCATCATCATCATCATCATATTATCACTGTAGAAACTCTTTTCATTACAGAGGAAATAAATCTGCAGGAAAAGTCTCAATAAAGTGGACTAAAAAGTGAATCTGTGCTTTCCCTCCTTTACATTCTTTATTATTTATTACCAAGAAGTCTGCTTGTTGACATCATGTAAACGAAACATCTGTTTCCTGCTTCACTACGTAAGATCTCTCATCTCGTGTCTCGCTGGAACCCGGAGCGTCGTAATAAAAAGCTCCATAAAACCTTTGGCTCAGAGTGACGAGCTGCAGATGAAACCGACGCCTGGCGTCCGAGTCGTCGCTGTCGGGCTCGCCGAGCGTCGCCTTCTGCAGGATGTCGACTGCATTGATATTTAAAAGCTCTTTAGCATCATTTTAAACATGCTGTGCTCCAACTTCTCTTAAAGGAACCTAACTTGGACCCTTCTGTTCCTAGTAATTTTAAAAAAGTGGTTTCAACCCAACTTTGAACATTTATGTGTCCTAACATCTTTGAGACGTTTCAGTCTGGTTTTGGAGCTTTACGTAGCACAGAAACGGCTCTCCTTAAAATATTTCCCTCTGAACTTTGGTGGAGTAGAAAGTTGCATACAAGTACTTGTGATGACCAAAATGTGATAAGTCTTGGCTCTTTTCTAGCATTTATATCTGAAACTCTTATTTTGTGAGAGCGCACTTAAACCAGTTCAGGGACCCGTGAAGGCCTCACCTAGGTCCGGCTCAACAGGCTCCTCCCATACGGGCCCCTTTGTGGTCTCAGGTGGAAGCACTGTGAAGATCAAGTTACAGAGTTAAAACGCTGGAATCCCGTTGGACGAATATGTGCACAGAAAGAAATTGTGTGAAATTCATTAATTTCTAGGTTTCGTGTGGTAAGATGTGTAAGTACCTTGAAATTCATCACAACCAAGAAGATGGCTCTGATTTCCTTCCCTCTTAAAACCATAATTATGCGATAATATAAAATATGATGTGTACGTACGCGTGTCCCAGCCCAGCTCCATCAGCAGCCTCTTCTCTTCCTCGTCCAGTGAAGGACGCCTGCTGTCCGGCTGCACTGTGGTCGCCACCTTCGGCTTCTTGGTGGCTTTGGGCGCCTTCGGCTTCTTTGTGGGTTTTGGTGGTTTAGGTTTTTTCGTGGGTTTCGGTAGTTTGGGTTTTTTGGTGGGCTTAGGTGCTTTCTGCTTCTTTGCTTTGGCTTCTTTTTCTGCTGCTTTCTTTGCCCTGGCTTCAGAGAGGAAAACATTCAGTGTTAGATGAACTTTAATTGCCAAATGTCTGTTCGTCTGTTTGTTAGCACAGATGTATTTACAGCAAATGTCAGCGGACCTATTAAACAACTGAAACTCAGACAGATGGACTCTGCCATAACACACAAACGCACCAGGACCTGGTTCAGCCAGCTCATTGGTTTGTTTTGGTCTGAGTCCAAACAAGAAACACCATCGCCAAGGTCTAAGAATCCCGACAGTCAGCACTGTGCAGCGAACAGGACGGAGTAGTTTCATAAGAGTAGACAAAATTTGATGTGATGGTGGACGAAAATAAACACACCTGGAAATGGAGCCCAACTCTTGTCAACTAACTAAACAGGTAACCGATTATAAAAATTCAGGCTTCAAACATTTTAAGGCGGGGTGGTCAGTTATGGTCTTATGTTGTGAAAACATAAGACCATAAAGCAATTCCAGCCTTTAGTACCCACATATTCAGATATATCAGGTCAACAAACGGATGGACGGAGGCGGCGTCAGAACCTCCAGACTCAAATGTTCTGACCTTCAATCAGCTCAGTGTGGCGTTACGCCCCCTCAGGTGTCTGATGAGACACTGCTTTAAAACCGTAAAGTATAAAATAGGTGGTTTCATGTTGAACTGCGTGGCATATTACAGAGAGGAGATCTTCAAAGGGCCGTCGTTATACCACCATCAGACACAGAGGGCGCCTTGCTTCCTGATGTTCCAGCGGTCCTTAAACACAACAGTCCCTCACAGCCAAAACATTACTCAGCCCCGGAGCCGGTTAGCCACTTTTCATTACTGTCACCCTGTTCTGCTTAAATGTTCTGTTTATTTGCCAAATGATGTGTGTGATGGAAACATACGATCATAGCTGGGCCCCAAACATCCCAGGTTCACTGCACGTCCAATGCTTAATGCTTATTTACTGTAAGTCACTGCTCGTTTGTCTTGCAGTTGTCTGTGTGTCGAAATCTAATTTGACACTGTAATGATTCAGTTCATATTGTGCTCATGTCTTCCATAGTCCAGATTTAAGATTCAAAGGATTTATTTGTCTTAGCATGCTAACGTTAGCACTGATTGCAGCTGAGGCTGATGGGAACATCATCAGTTCTGCAGGTGTTTGTATTGGACACATTAACATGTTGACCTGATGGTGGCGCTAGAAGAACAGGACCACCAAATTTATTACAGTTCATCCCGAGGGGAAGTGTCGCAATCCATCCCATAATACTTGTTTTACTTGTTGTGGAGCAACTCACCGACAGACAGTTAAAGACATGTGTATTTAATAAGTACATGTACGTGTGTACTGTGCGTCTTTCTAGTACATAAATTTAAATTCCTGAATAAACTGAGTTTAACCAAATAACAACAAACTAACAGAAGTGGAAGCGTTTTAGCAGCAGCTGGTCTTCTGCTCTGCACAGAAGAAAACAGCCTTCAGCCTCTGCAGAAGAAGCCAAAGTCCACACTCTGAGTATAAGTATGATAAACATAAGCAGAGCGTGAAAGAAATGAAAAATGGTTTTTGGGTCTCAGGCTTTGTTAATTATGGGGTTTTGTGTAACTCAGTTTGGCCACACATGAGAAGCCCTGGCTGCTTCAGACTTGTGGTTTTGCTTCGTGTAGCGGAAAGTTCACGTTCAGAACCCCAGCAGCACTGAGAGTGGGCCGCCTCTCAAATCCTGCCTGCTCCGTTGTGGAAAATAGTAGTGGAAATATTCCTGCTGCTGCTCAGACTTTGTGTTTTTTCACAGATGTGTCTTTCCCTGCAGACAGAGCTGAAGCACAGGCGCCACTCTCACGGCGAAAAGTCACTTTCAGATCACTGTGCTCGGCAAAGCAAACGAGAACAAACCCTGGCAGGGAGAGAAGGTCAGACCGCCGACTGAATCATCTCTGACTCACTGAGGTATTCTCACCAAAACAACAACGACCAACTCCTCTGCTCTTTCTGGCTTTTTAAATGCAATTCATGCGGTCGACACGTGAAGCTTTAACCAAAGCTCCCGTGACTACGCAGAGAAATGTGTGGACCAGTTAGAGAAGGCAGCTGCAGACAGCAGCTGAAACCAAACGTTTTCCTGCGTCAGCCTTTCCTGCCTGTATCCTCGGCGCCTCGGCTCGGAGCAGCGAGAGGCCAGGAGTCAAGATAAACTTAGTCAGCCTTGCACATTTCTTAAGTTCTTCAGATTGCGTGTTAGTCCTCCCACCGCTAAGCCTGTTTCTAGAAGCTCCTCCTTACCTGCCTCAATCTCCTCAGGTGTTTTCTTCTTCTTTGGTTTTGTCTTCTCCCCTTCAGCCACTCCGGCCGGCTCATCGGACATTTCGGCACCGCGGTCCTCGCCCTGCCTCCTGTGCTTGGCCACTCCTCGGGTTTCTCTCACCTGGATCCGGCCTCCGGAGACTTTGTTCTCCTCCACATCCTCTCCAGCACAGGCCAGGATGCAGCACAGGGTCAAACCCACCCAGATCACCAGCACCTCAGCCTTCATTTCTCCATGCAACGCTGACCCGGGTCAGAACAGGCCAGACGTACTCCAGGAAAAAGCCCCGAGTCTCAAACCTGCCGTAAAGATGACTTTGGGCTCAGAACATGAACCAACATCTGACCTGCAGATGCACAGGTCCAGCTGCCTCGGCTCACCAGATGCTGAGCTCCTTAGGGAGTGTCAGAGGGTATGAAAGGGAACAAAATGATGAGCCCGTGGAGGTCTGCAGAGCTTCCTCCTCTCTGATGGCGAGTCAGCGTGGAGAGAGGACGAAAGTGTTGTGGGCTGGACGTTTTAAAGCAGCGGAGGAAATGCATTTGTCTGGAGTTTCAGCAGCAGAGCGACACACCTCCCTGCTTCCTCCTCCTCCTCCTCTCCCACATACTCCTCAGTCACATCGCTTCCTCACGGCCCTTCACCCCCTTTTCCCCTCACCCTTCTCAGAGCAGAGGGGAGGAGCATCTGCCACATGTGACATTCCTACAAGGGAGGAAAGAAAGAAAGAACATTAAGGAAAGTCATTTTAATCTGACTTGCATTTGTTCGTAGACCGACTAGAAGACGAGGACTAAACCAGAGTGCAGCTGATGTGCATCAGACCTCAGTGAGGAAACTAAATGATAGAAACTCGACAGAACAAGCTGAGGCTCCACATTTCCTCTGAATAGAGAAATCGATGGACCTCAGCTGCCTTGAGATGCAAGACGTAAGCGTGAGGTTGTGAACAACGTGGGCACAGCAAGATGTTTCCTCGGCTCGTTGTTGGTAGTTTGAAACGTGACTATGTAACGTCTGGAAGCAGAAATAGCACATTCTTCGCCTTTCTTCGTTGGGTTCACTCAGGCCTCACTTGGTCTTTGATGACCAGCAGCTCAGCGTTTTTTGGGCTGACAAATGATCAGCTCATAAAGTTGTTATGGCCACTGTTGTTCCTTTGGCATTCCTTTACTTTGTCATCTTCATTTCTAAACCAAACAAATAACAAAGGCTAAAATGGCAGCTTGGGGCCCCCTGGTGGCTTCAAGGCCCCCATGCAACCATCTATACATATAGCAAGAAAAGGCCCTGTGTGTGTGTGTGTGTGTGTGTCCACTTTGTTTTCTGTTGCCTCCATCTGTTTCCAGTCGCTCCAACCAGCCTGCCAGGAAAAACACTGACGATGACACGAAGCTTCACCTTCTCAAACTCTATTTAGGACATTTATTCACTGAGTAACCTGGAAAACAGTCGACGCTGCATCACTTCTTGTTTTCATTTTGAGGTCCAGCGGGACTTTTTGAAATGATTAACAACTAAATACGTCACTTGTTCACCAGAATGGACAGACATGTTGGAGAGTGCAGAACCCCCCCGACATCTGAGGATAAGAACATGTGCTAAATCACATACAGATGTGCTCGTGAGTGTGAGAGAGAGACAGAGAGACAGAGAGAGAGAGTTAGCGCCATCCGTCTAAACAGCGTACAAACTCACAAATATTTCCCAAAATGTTCTGAAACAGGAATTTATCTTGATTGACTTGTGGTGCTGTGCGCTAATGACAATGCTACCATGCTAACGTTCAGCAGGTATACAGTTTACCGCATTTGCGTCGTAGTTTAGCGTGCTAGCATGTTAGCATCGTGGATAAAGACCCCGTTCATTCCTGTGAAAGCTTTTGTTTTATTGAAAGTGAAACTTTACAACAATATTCGGACTAATAAAAGCCGAGGGAGGAGAAACAAGCCCACACACACACTGATCTGAGAGCAGCTACACTGAAGCCATTAGAGAGTTCAAGGAGTTTTACTGGAACTGAAATCTGAACGTGTTATTTATTTGATTTTAGGTGAAAACAAGCAACATGTGAAACAGGAAGTGTTGTTGTAGATACAGACAGTTCTGCGTTTCTTTGTGTTATTCAGTTTTGTTTAGCTGTGCGGCTCTCAGACATTGTCCACAACTTCGCTCCAGACTGAAATATCTCCCAAAACTATTGGATGGATTGTTGTGAAATTTGGTTCCCCAGAGGATGGACCCTTGTTTCTCCTCTAGCGCCACCAGCAGGTCAAAGTCATGTGAAACGACAGATTGGCTCACACTTGTGTTCAGACAGACTCTCAGACCTGATTGTGGGACCTGTTCTCCATCGCTGCCCTGTATCAGCAGGTTCCTTCTGACCCTTTAGACCAGAACATGTGTCTGTTTTCTTTCCTGCTGCTGAGTATTGAGGCATTAAGGTCCTGCTCTGACAGCACAGCCTGACCTGGATGCAACAAATGGAAAATCACAGAAATATATATACAAATAAAACGTCTTTAATCCACTGTATTCCTTTAGTATTTCTTCTGTTATATTTGAGCTCTATATCTGGCACTGTGAAGGTCAAACAGACCATAATATATAAGAAACAAGGAACAAACGAGAACAACTGCAATAAAAATGTTTATCAAAATAAGTTATAGCATCATTTCATAACGTTTCTCTCCGTTTCCATCTCCAGTCCTGTGGGGCTCTGAATCATGGGGGCAGTGCCTGTTCTGGAGCTGGTGGCCCGGGTCGGTCCGGCTCGGCCCGGGTCGTGCTCAGTCCCTCAGAGCAGGTTCACGCGTCACGTGTAGTAGTGATGGAAAGGCAGCAGCGGCGCCAACATCTGGAGCGGAGCGCGCAGCTGGCCGTACAGAGGGCTGAAGGTCAGGGGGGCGCAGGCAGCAGGGGGGTCCTCCTCCTGCAGCCGCTCCTTCTTCAGCTTGGTGCGTCTGTTCTGGAACCAGATCTTGACCTGAGTCTCGGAGAGGCGCAGCGCCGAGGCGATGGCGTGCCGCTCCAGCACCGACAGGTAGTGGCACCTCTGGAAGCTGAGCTCCAGGACCCGCAGCTGCTGCAGGCTGAACGCGGTGCGCATCCGCCGGCTCTTCGCCTTTGCGGAGCTCTGAAGCTTCCCCGGACACGGAGCCTCCGCCTCCGGGCTGCAGGGACGCTGCTTCCTGGGTTCATCTCTGGGTGGAGACGCTCCTAAAATGGAGCCGGAAAGCACCAAACGGTCAGGTAACAAGCTGCAGGGACTACATGCACCGACAGGTGTGGAGTGTTTCCTGTGGGCCTCAGACAGCTCCTCACCTGTTGCCTTTGCTTCCTCGGCGCAGATTTGTCTCCTTGTGAATTTTGTGGGGTCCAAAATATCCTCCACAGAAAACGGCGTCCTGTGGATGATCGGACACTTGGCTGCATCTGGCTGCATGTCAGCTGTGGCCCGTCAGCACGCAGGTGGAGGTGGAGGTGGAGCTGCTGCTGCTGCAGGCTTTATATGTGCAGAGGTTTGTGCACACGCCGCCGGGGCGCTTTCACATTTACATTTCATTCAAAAAGTTACCCAAATGAAGCAGCGCGGACTGCAGGAACAGGCTGAGTCTCCTGCGGGGACACGCTCCGGCCCCGCGGGGCCCCACTTCCAAATGTTAATGTGGGCCCTAAACTGGGGGGGGGGGGGGGCATTGAGCCCGGTATTGATTGCTGGGCCGGTGGT
>JAVQJF010040637.1:0-44265 GCA_036023855.1 Gadopsis marmoratus | reverse complement strand
CGCAAAAGGAACAGCAGGATTTATTCCGTCTTACTTTTTACTAAAAAAATAGTTTGGTGTCATTCGTACGCAGGATAGAGAACTGCACCACCGTCTCCACCACTGAGCTTCCAACGCTGACCTCTTCTACAAAAGTCTGAGTCAGAATAGTTTACAACAGCGCGAGCATAAACCCATCGAGGCTGTAAAGGCGGACGAATGAGTAGACGTCTGTGTTTTAATGTCCCCGACAGCCTCTGCAGTCTCACTTAGCTTGTTAGCAACCGCCATTTTTTAAGACGCCTAAAAGCGTCAAAATTCACCAGCGAGGGTGTTTACTTTTATGTCGTAGAACAAAACGTGAAAATCTCAGGCCACCATTTTTTAGTTTGTGATCCCATTATCTCGCGATTGTGACTATCAGCAGGTAACGCGGTTTCACGCTGCTCGACGCAGCTTGTCCCAACAGCCTCCTGGCGTCCAAACGCACCGTGATTCCTTCCGGCTGCAGCCACATCTGCTCAGCCTCTGCTCGCCCGCTTCAGAAGGCAGTAGCCCAATGGTCAACACGGGTGTAGAAAGAAAGGCAGGGTGTCAAAGTTTAGGCGCTACGTTATAAAAGTGTGTTTTGTTGCTCTCCCTCTGTCTCGCAGCTGCTCGGCAAACCCCATCAATTAAAAAAAAAAAAAGAGGCATTCTAGTTTTCTACTGGACGCTCAGTTGCTATGCTCATTATTGTTCAAACAACATATTCAAGGACTTCTTGCTGACTCCAGAGGTTGATACTTGGTACAGTTGTGGGTAAGCCAGGACGTGAAGTGCTGTTTAATCGACAAAATAAACAGTGAGGCATACCGATGAAGAAACACTTGCTCTCAAGGCTCGTAAGTCGTTCATTTTTCAAAACCCATAAACCTTCAAGGATTTCCAAGTCCTGTGCGAGCCTCCGCAGCACGACTCACTTGTAAAGCTCGACTTTGTGTGGAGAAGGTGATTCTACACAAATGATGAATGGACGCATCTTGTAAGCCCATGACAGCAGGGCACTGAAGGTGTGTGACACGGCGAAACAATATGAATAAATAAGTAAAATAAAATCAATAAGAGGTGTACAGCTCAACGCCAGTGCCGTCACCGTCTCGTCAGAGGAGGAAGCAGCGCTCAAGGATTTAACGGGAGGGAATAAAAGGCAGGATAAGAAAGAAGTGATGACAAAATGAACAGAGAGATGTTGAATGAAAGGAATATGCCCTCGGTCTGTGGTTCATAGCAGGAAAAATGTGTCATGCTCAAAAGGGGAGATGGAGGAAAAAAGGAATCCTGCTGACAAATAAGAAATTATTCATCCAGCCGGGCCTTTGATTTCTTGGTGAAGCAAAGGCGAAAGTATTTGGTATATTTCCCAAACTGGATGAAAATAGGCAGCGCATCAAAGGAAACACTCCGTTCGCTGTGCTGTCCTGTTATATTTCTGACCTCGGCCTCTAATTCTCTTTTCTGTTGCTCACTTACTCCTCTTCCCTCCGTCTCTTATTGCTCAAATCCCCCCTCTCTTTTTCTTCCTTTTCCACTCTCCTCGCCTTCCTCCTCCTCTCCCTCGTCCCAGCAGGGTTGTCATGGCGACGTGTGTTTTCATTAACGCTGTACGTGGCCGGGGCTGAACAAGGCAGCACAGAGGCAGAATGTCCGAATGCAGCTCGGTCCTGACGGGGGGATGCTACAACAGGAAAGGGATGGAGGGCAGGGGAGGAAATGATGCAGATTTAAAAAAAAAAAAATGACAACAAGGAAAGGAAAGGAAGAGGGATGCAGGTGAGAGAGAGATTAGACACTTTTGCATAATAAATATTAAATGAACTTCACTTATAAAGCGTTTTTCAATACTGCTTATGCACCTCTGGTTAGATGCTATCTGCATTTCGTTGCCTTGTACCTGTGACACGTGCAATGACATTAAAGTTGAATCTAATGTAATCCAATATAATCTACTTGCATGGTTATCCGGCGTGTACAACATCGAGGTATCGACATGCTGAAATATACCGGTAGGCGAGGAGAGAAAGATGGCAGGAAGTGAATGTTGGGAGAGCAGGAGTAGGAAGAGAGAGGGAGAAGGAATTGGGTGAGGAGAGATGACGAGGGCGAGGAAGACAGAAAAAGGTGGAAGGGGAAGAAGACAAGAAGCCGGGGGCTGAAGAGGAGGCCGGGAAATGAGAAGACAGACAGACAGGGGAAACGAGAAGTGATGGAGAGGCAGGAGGAGCACAGAGACAATTAAAGACGGGGGAGGCTGGTGAGGGGTGGAGGGGGAGAGCAGCTATTTCAACATCAAACAGCATCGGGGGGAATTTAATGTTCCTTTTACAGCGCCATTTGCATGTTTCTAAGCAGGAGTGGCAGCTCTCGTATGAGACAAACACACACACACTCACATTAGCACTTCACTCCCATCATCGCACTGATGTGACTGCCTTCATTAGCACTGATAGGACAGGTCGCGGCAGGGATACTGAGGGAGTGTGTGCACGTGTGTGTGTGTGTGCGCGCTTCACAAGACAAGTCACAGAGCCCGAGGAGATCCGCTCGCTGTCACCGACAACTGCAACTGCAAATGCATCGAGTCGACTGCATCATCAGGAGCACCGGCTTTCTGCTCCTCAGCTCCAGCGTCTCGGGTAACGTGATCGTTCGCGAACGCCCCTTGGGGAAGGCGTCCCTCTTGTTCTGCTTCGTCCACAGGCCGGTCAGAGTCAGCTGGACGCGAGCACGACGACTTGTATAAAGGCAGAGTGTGCTTCCGCACAGATCACATGTGCACACAGCTATAAGACTTCTAGGCCATGATCGGATTAACCTGGGGGGGGTGAACATGTACACATCTTAGACTCTTCCTGTCTCTTTCAAGACTTCTATCCAACCTTTCCCCATTTTTCGCTTTCCCCTCTTCCTGCCACCGAGCATAATGCGTCCAAATCCAATTTACATGCCGGAAACGCTGCACCAGATGCATTTGTGGATGCAGATGGAGGACAAAGACGGGCAGGTGAGCAAACAGAGAAGTGGATGGATGGATGGGTGGAAAGATCGCTAGATGGAGTGAAAGGGGGGGGGCTCATTTAACAAGTGAGGCGGGGGGGGTGAAAAATGAGACACTACAGCGAGCGAGGCAGCGTGAGAGTGAGCGACAACGGACTGAGCTAATGGATGATTGAATCCATCAACGGGAAATTCTGGATTCATACAAGCACGGTTTTATTTTGTAGTTTTGGCCATCCTTCCTGTCAGTTGCAGCATTTTACCCCGGGGTGACTGTAGAGACTCAATCTAAGAGAGTGACCTTCATACTGAAAACACTGTAGCTTTGGAAGAAACCCACTTGACTTGGCCAACTCTTTGGCCAACTATTTGGCCAACTATTTGGCTGAACTGCGAAATACATTTATGCACAGAACAAGGATTTTTGACAGCCAGCCAGGAGAGGAAGAACGATTACAGAAATAGGGAACGAGATTAGTTTTATTGAACGACGGGGAAACAGTTCATAAAAAGCTCAGATTCTACAGAGAAAGAACAGGAGAGGCAACTCGGCAATTTGAAGCCAGAACAAGGAGGTGCTTTTAGGCATGTGGTCTCATTATGCATGCTAATCTGCATTGTTTTCAAGGCCACAAATTAAAAACTGTTTTCCTCAAATAAAAAATAAATTAAAAAACCTTTAAAGTTCATAAAACGGCCTTAAAACCTTACTAACGGCAATAAAAAGCCCTAATCTTGATGCTAATTTCTTTTAAGTCCAACAACTCCGAGCATGTGTGTTTGTGGTGTGTTTCTGCCTGCATCTGAGAGAAACCCTGGACAAAAGGAAGAACAGGTGCCGCAGGAAGACATGTATTTTGGAAGCTCGTCACATAATTGGTCAGAGCGGTTGAAGGGGGGGGGGGGCATTAGAGCAGCCATTACCCCGGGTGGAACCATTAGCGGAGCCTTGGTATAATTACGCAGTAAAGTTGACCCCCCTTTGTAAAGAATCCCCAAGCACATTACCAAACTCATTCCCCGCCTGCCCTTTGATTGGCTCTTACACCGTCTCAATAAATTATCCTGATTGTAGAGGACACGAGTCTCCTGGGGACGCTCCTCATGTATGTTTAAGGCGGGAGGCACATCATGACGAGTCAGTGCTGACAGCCGGAGACAGAGGAGGACGAAGAGACAGATCATGGCCAGCAGCTAAGTCCGTCAACTCCTGATACACGGCGTCGACTTTAACGCCAGGTGTTGGTGTCAGTTCTCCAGAATCAGGCTCATTAGTCCAACATCTTGTGCTCGACACGCAACCATCACACAGCAAAGAGTCAGTGAAGGCAGCAGAACAGAACGGAAAGACGGAAAGCAGCAGCCTCAGGAGAACAGAAAGCTCTGCAGCCTGGAAACATGCTGACGTGAGTTAAAGGCTGAAACGCTGGAGACCCTGTTACTCGGCACACTTGCTGTGGCAGCAGGACCGTTTACCGCAGGTCTCTGACAAACGGCAAGAAGTGTACTGCAATTGTGTAGATGGACTTCAGTTATATTGCACTTTTCAACCTTAACGGTTCCCAAAGCACTTTCACAGATTGGTCTCATTCAGATTGGCCTCCGTACACCGGTGGAAGCCATGCAAGGTGCTGGCATCAATCGGCAGCACATTCAGTGTCCAAGAACACTTGGACGTGTGGACAGGAGGAGCCGGGATCGAACCGCCAACCTGACTCACTGCCGCCCTGCATGAAATAAATGTATAATACAACACTGTAACGTGAAGGACATTTCTTTAACTTGGACATCTTTCACGGTCGACACAGGTGGCTTCGTAGGACAGCACGTTAGCTTCAGGCTACATCCACACTAACGCCTTTTTGTCTTAAAACGTTTGTGCCTAGCGTCCACACTACCCCAGCATGGTCATAACCCCTAAAACGGAGACCTTTTAAAATGCTGCTGACCTTTTAGCTTGAGAACGCCGGGACTGCGTTTGAGCGAGGGCCGAGACGTTTTAAAACGATGACGTAGACACGCACGTTGGCTTCCTGGTTGGGCCTCGGCCACGACGTGATGATTAGTCGCGCCCCCATCACGCGCTCAGCTGTGATCACATGGTGCATCATAGTCGTCACGGGAGATAAATTACGTATTTCCAGGCGAGACAGAAACTGTGAACGCCGCATGTTGGATCCGTGTCCAATTATACTTGGGTCTATTTTGGACCAGTTATGGCTGTCCTCCGTTAACTTTCAGATCGAGCCCCCTTTATTTTTATGTCAGTTTCAACTATGGATCTCCACAGGTCTGTTTCGGATCATCAAGTGCATCATTTTTGGAAGCCTAGAGAGCTCGTTCTCATCTGGTGTCCCTCACAATAAAAGAAAATAAAACTACATATCTAATAACACTGATGGATCTAAATGTTACATCATAAGGAAGGAAGGAAGAAAGGAAAGAAAGACAGAAAGAATGGAGGAAGGAATTAAGACGGAAGGAAGGAAAGGAAGAAAGAAAGGCATTTAATATCAGATTAAAGTGTATGCCAGGAGACAAAGCAATACTGAAAACACAACACGAAAGGAAACAAGCAGATAATTATTTTTAATAATTAATTAACCTAATAAATAAACACGAAGAAACAGTGAATGTATGTGTGAGCCAGAAGAGAGAAAGAGCGAGAGGGAACACAAGCTAATACCAGGCCAGGAAACAGCACAGATGGGAGGGCGACAAGCAGACTTGTTGATGAGCAGCGAGGGAAGGTGCGAAAAGAGGAGAGAGAAAGAAAGAGACGGACGATAAAAAGTACCGCGGAGTCCCGACGCTCCTCGATCATTCTTCCCCATCCGTCAGTGTCATTTACGTCTTTACAAAAAGAGGCAACTGACGCAAAATGACACACAATGGGAGAAGCTACAGATGAGCATTTCGTCAGTGGGATCCGGCAGAGCGCGCGGTTTTGACCCTCCAGCACGAGAGGAAGATAAAAACAGCAAAATGGGAAAAAATAATTGCCAGTTCCTTTTAACGCAATCTCAAGTCTCCAGATCCCGAAATGATCGGCCGACTTAAACTCTCGCCGAGTCAGCGTTTCTCACCTTTCACTGTTTACACTTAATCATTACTGTTGGCGCTGGCTGGTTACATGAATATTTAACGTGGCTCCAACTGAAAAGGATTACGCCACGTCGCTGAACACACCGCTGTCCGTGTAAGCGAAAGGTCTCCTGCTGCGCAGCGAGTGGCATTATGAGAAAGTCACAGGAAAGAGGAGTTTGGGAGATGAAAAATCCCCCAATAAAATATAAATAAATAACAGGGCAAAGTGACATGGCTTCTGACATTTCAGGAGGAAGGGCCGCCTGGTTGTCCTGAATGAATTTGGCTGTTGAAGATGGGGTTGGTTATTAAACGAGTGAGAGAAGAGAGAGCAGGCGGTGCGACACTCCTCCACTCCAGATGAGCAGTCGGCGCCCCCTGAGGGTTCGAGGCGACTGGCTGAGCTCCGGTCTGGCTCTCCTCCTCCTGCTGTCTCTTTTGCCTTATCTCCTTCCTGCTCGTCTTCTCCTCCTTCCTCCTCCATCTTTTCTTACAGCCTCCTTGTCACCTCCTCATCCTCACTTGTCTTTCCCTCTGCTCTGTTCTGTCTCGTTGGGTTTTCACATTAAGCTTTATCATCGGAGTGTGTGGGAGGGGGGGGGATATGAATGTTATAATTAACAGTTAACATCTTCTGTCCTACATCCTGCATTGCCGCATTTCTGTATTTGAGCTAATGCTCCAATCCGGAGAGAATTACAGTATGCAATTTTAAAATGCACATAAAAGTGAAATTGAAAAGAGGTGCTCCTTTTTTGAATTCCTGTCATTAGACTGAGCCACATCCTGGTTGTCCTATTCTGGTCTCCTCTCGCCCGTCTGTCCGACATCCTCTCCGTCAGGCCGCACTTCTTACTTCTTCAGTTACATTGCGCTCCGTGCCATAAGCTGTCTGAAGGCATAAAATCCTCCTTAAACCCCCCCCCCCGTCTCCTCTACATGTCTGATAAATGAATTGGCTCTAATCTTTCAAATCAGGATGCGACTGTGGCTTCGCCTGATCACTGTGTTTAAATGAAAGGGCATGCAATCCCAGCATTTTGTTCAGCTCAGTTTCCTTCACCTTCAAGGATTCGGCCACATTGTCCCGAAGTGGTCGCAGGGTTTCTTTTGCATTTTCCGCGTGAAAAGGAAAGCTACCTGTTCCAGTTGGGTTTAAGCCCAACAGCAAGCCCAATTTCGACATCATAAAGCATTATCTCGACATCTTCCGGTTTGTTACCATTAAATCGTGTCGTGTCATCGCCCCCCCACCCCCCAACATGAAATAACCCATTGCAACTGAGTGAATTCAAGCTGCATACAAACATCAGCTGATCTTGTGATATTGCCGGCAGGCGCTGTAGAATCTTTGAACATAAGATGAAGTCTCATTTGTTGCCATTTGTTTAGTCGAGATGAAGCGGCATTTCGAGAAGACGTATTTCTGAGTGAATTGGGATTTGATTACATGTACCGTGCTGGTGCTCGCGAGCAAACTGTTTCATCTTAGTTCTGTGCTGCTAAACGCTGGAGATTGATTGACGGTCATGGAACTGGTTTGGTTCAAGCTCGCGTCCGCACACGTCGCATTTTGTTTTACAGGGAGAAACCGTGACTGGGGATGTCATCTATAACGAGTCAAAGGCGTTTTTCATTTAATCTCGACTTTAAAAAAAAAAAAGGTAGATATTCATTAAGTATTTTGTGCATTTGTCACATTAGTAATTAGCCGTGTGTGTGTGTCTGTGTTGGTTTTGTTTTACGCGTTTCTTGTGCTGCGTGCGCTTCCTTTATTTCGCTGCACTGGCTGCTGCCGTTTGCAATCTGATGGCTGGAAGCTGCAAAATGATTTCCAAGCACGCAGCCAAATCACCATCATCCTCATCTCCGACGCCGTCTCCCGTCATCTCCCTCTTCCATTTTATTCGTTCTCTCCATCCTCTCAACTCTCCTCCAGCTCTGCCAAACTCCCATCTCACACATTTCCTGTCTTCCCAGCCCTCACACACACACACGTTCCCTCCTTTTCCTTCTGTCAGTGCATCCTGATATTTGTGTTTCCAGAGTCTGTATACGTGAGCAGCTGGTTGTTCAGTGGAATTATTATTATTTTTTTGTGTGGAGGAGGCGTGGCGTTTTGGTGAATGCAGTCATGCAGCCATGCTGGTGTTTTATGTCTTTTTTTTTTTTTGTTAAATGCGCATCTGTCTAAGCTGTCAGACCGCACAAAGAGAAGAAAGACTGACTAATGGAGATCGTTAGGGAGCAAAACAGCTCTAAAATGTGTGTTGTCTCATCTGACTTTGTCTTTGTGTGGATGTTGTTTTCAAATGTCTCACTCTGACAGATGGAACATGATGTCTGTGTGAGGCTGCTCTTTAGATGAATGTACTGCAACATACACCTGTGAAATCTCCACATTTCAGAAACATAAAGCCCATAAATCCATAAGGTGATTAATTATATCAACTTTGTTTTACTGCCTTTTAATAATTAATTATTTGCCGAGCGCACATTCGCTCTGCTTCCCACTCATTCAGTGCTATTCATTCAAACAGACGAGCACTGCTGGCAAGTGTGCAGCCCCATTAATCAAACACCATTTTCCTTCGGTGAAGGAGAGGATGTCATGGATTTGAAAGGCATGACTGTTGAAGTGCTACCTTGCATTCAAACCTGAGTTTTTCAGAAACAAAGGGCTGCACGGGAGACATTTCTTAGAAGGAGCTTCACAACAGGTACCGGCATCAGTCATGTGTGGAGTTTAATTCCCAGAAAAAACTATTTGTGCATTTTCAGCTTGGAATCGAAAAAACACAGCAGCTGCAATGAGCGTGAATTCGGTTAGTTACAGCCACTGCAAGGGATTCCAATTGTGTGCCAAACCACAAATGAAATCTTTCTGGTGGTTTTGGGAAGTTACCCATCAGCTTCAGTTGCATTACCCCCCCCCCCTGGACTGTAGCAGCGTCTGCCCAGATCTGTATCTAGCAAAAGACAAGCAAAATCAATGCAATTAGATATGATCTACCCAAACTCAGACTGTCGTCTGATGACAATGTAGCAGGAAACAGCCAATGTTTCAGGGCTTCTGGTGTCTTGACCCGGATATCAGTTATCCGGATGTCCAAGTGAAGACTTCCTCTTCCGTTAATTCAGTAGTTACAGTCTGATTAGCAGCCTCGGAACGCATTGGCTATCATCTGACGACCGCAGATCCATTTTTAAGACAGGTAATAAAAAGCAAGTGTCCAGGGTTCCGAGAATGATAAAAGGCCTCGTCGTTGTCAGATGGTAGCCGATGGGTTCAGAGATTGCAGACAATCCGTTCCACCTCTTCTGCTCTCCACACCGACTGGTTACCTGCATGCAAGCAGAGCCTGCTCAAGCGCGATTGGTCAGTTCTACTCGGACTACAAACGGAAACGCTTCCAATACCGAAATCTTGTCCCTTGCCTACAGATCATGCATCCAAATGCAGATATCTGTTTATAGAGATTATGATCTACCTAAATAGATCCATACATGTGGCTAAGAGTGAACTAATATATATTCATCACATAAGAAAGGAGATATTTTTCTTAAAATGACATTATGAATCAAGTGTTTTGATACTGTGAAGGTTGAATTTCAGTATTAAATGAATTAGAATGTCAATAAATGTTAATAAAGCTCCCAGTGTTCCCAAAATAAGGAGGTTTACATGTGCACAAGGCCACACAGTTGTTAAACACACCAAAAGGTTGAGTTTTACTTCTATGTCAGCAACACTTCAATCATAGTGGAGCCATTTTTGGAAAGGCGTTCATCTCCCTCGAGAGTTAAACCCTTCGCGTGCTACAGGTGTCATTCATGCTGCCTTAGCGAGGACTACCGCTGCCACGAGATGAGACTCCCACGAGCCCAGGCGCTTGTCAGCGTGACAGACAGCCCTGCTGCTGATTGAGAGCGTTCAAAAGCCAGATTCTGAAGGCCATTAAATGTTTTGCCGAGTTGAAAATTAACCTCCTCACTCCATTAAAGAGCGCAGGCAGGCAACCTGCGGTATCCGTCCATCTGCAGTCGACTGACACCGTCATAAATCTGTCATATCTGCAGCAATCTGTGGTTTTCTGGCATTAATTGTTGGAATTTAGCTTTCTGTTCCCCGTCTGTTCCCTCAACCTGCCGCGGCGTCTGCATCTATTTCAGGAAGAACTGTGCTGCATTTCCCAGAATGTCTTGCTCTACATGTACAATTAGAGGAAACGTAGTTCTCTCTGTTAACTTTAAAGGGAGACTTTAAAAACGAGAAATAAAATGTTCTTTCGCTTGGAACTAAAATGTTCCCTTCGTCGACTCAATGCACTCAGTGGTTTTGCTGTTACAACTTTGGTAATGCTGTATAATGGCCATTACGACTCTTCTCTACATGTGCAACTGTTACTATCACTATACTTTTGCATTTACTATAATCCTGTAATTGCCACGCGCTGCCACAGTAAAAGGAAAAGTTACACAGGCTCACTAAGTATTACGCTTACACATGTGGACAGAAGAAGATTTGGATTAAAACCAGAAGCCAACCTGCTCCACCACCTGAGCTACAGCCACCCTTAAAGAAAAACAAAAAAGGAAGCCAGTTTTAAACGGACATAAGAGTGAAAATTAACTCGAGTGGATGGAAAAACACACGAGTTTTCATTTGATGGCTCAAACACGAAATATGGCGCTTTTACTGGGGGAGCAGATGTTCTCCAGATTACATCACTGGTATCGAGTTCGTGTGAACATAGCAACAACAATGAGGCAAAACAACTGCATCATCTCTGCTGCAGTACACGAACAAACAAGAAGTTACCAATTTCAGCTTCCTTTTAAAATGCACATTGGAAAAAAAGAAAAGATAAAGCCCTGCTAGTGTTTTCACACCCATTTGTCCTGGGAGCTAGTTCTTGTTGTTGTTTCCACATTCAGTTCAGCGTGAGGCCTGACAGCCAGCACAGCAGCAGTCCTCTCTTAGCAGTTCAAATAAAGCAGTGAGGGATCCAGTGCCTTGCTCAAGGGCATACTGACACCTCTCCCACTTCCTGTCTCCTGACACGGAGCTGCTTCCTGAAAAATTGAACAAATGGAACCCGGTGTACAAACTGCCCCTCATGCATATATTCTGCATCAGTCTTGCACACAATTAATTTGCGAGTGCTATGCAGCGCAACCGCATTAGTCAACTTGAACGCAAATCTCCGGAGCCAGTCTAGCAGCAGGTTACCAGACAGCTCCTGTAAACCTGACAGCTGAAAAGAGAGCGAAACCTGGCTTCTCCAAACAGGAAGCCCGAGGGGATTGTGCCAAAGAGCAGCAGCAGTCAATCAAGCATGCAGTTAAAAGTTGGACGTCTGCTATCCTGCTCCACTGCTCATTTTCCCTCTACGTATTTAAAGTCCCTCTGGGTAAGAGGGGCAAATTGTTGAGAAATGTAAATGTAAAAGTGCGAACGTTTTGGAGGCACTCTAGAGTGGTGCTCCGTGAATGTCTGCGCCGTTTCAATTTAGGGGCTGCCTCCTGGAAAGCGTACAACCCTTCTTTTGTCGGATTTTGGACTATCCTACCACGTTGGCTTCAGTTTCCCCACAGTTCATTGCACACATTTTTTTTTTAAGTTGCTAACACATGGAGTCGCCAAGATACCTTAAATGTATGCAGACGACACAATATAGGTGTGTTTCATTTCTTCATTATGATGTAAAAAGCCCTTTATGAACATCAGAAAACAACAAAAGCAACTCAGCAGCAGCTGGAAATCTTGTTCTTGCTGACACCCGGTGGTTTAACGTGTCACGACGTTACTCTTTGATAAATCCGGTTTACAGCAGGTGATGTCTGGTAGTCGTAAAGACAGATTTGACACATCTGGCAGATTTCTATCTTGTGTTTTGAATTTTGGTCTCGACTTCCTGGCACTTTGGCTCGTGGGCAACGGCCACCCATGAGCACCGTTAGTTTTCTTTTATATGAAGCCAAACAGTCTAAATGGAGACGAGGAGCAGGTTCATCATGGCCTTCACTCCTCTGAAGGACGCACATTTGTCTTCCTTAAAAAGGTGGCAGCCCCCGAATTTTGGACACACCTTTCCACTTTCCTTGTAAGAATACACACGCAGTCCTTTCCTACAGGACGTGAATGCATCACAATGCCCGTCTATGTGTTGGCAGCGTTGAATGTGACCCTAAACAGTGCTGCTGTGTTGCAGAATCAATATGCTCTTAGTGTCACAGTCTTTCATTATGAAATATGTAGAAGTGCAAGGTTAACATGGTCGACCTCATGATGATGACGTGCAGTAATCAGTCCTCTAAATCTGAAGGACTGGCAAGTACAAGGCCAGCAGCACAGGAGTCCAGCTTTCCATCACTAGCCACCATGTGGAGCTTCACCTGTTCAGCATCATTGTAGAAACAAACCGGCTGTTTTCGGGCCAGAATGACTCAGCTCTCTGCGTCCTCTCCGAATGTGGGAGCTTCATTAGAGCTGCTTGCCACTATTTGCTTTCCCGTGCCGCTCTGCTGTTTGCTCGCTCACTCCGCCGTGTGTCCGGAGCCGGTGCGAATGACATCGACATTCAAAGTCACCCTCCTCTCCCTCCCTCTCACCTGATTCTGTCTGGCACTCGGTGGGTCTGGTTGCCGTCGCTCTGACAGTTGCCGGCGTACTGCGACCGGCTGGTGGCCCCCTGGTCCCTCCGCAGAGCCATGGCCCCGTGGGTGAGCACAGAGACGCCTTTAGCAATGCGCCTGCAGGATTAGGGAGAGAACAATGTGAGACAGGGACGCTGGGACATTTTCAAAAGGGTCTTTTCTGACACTGCTGAGGTCCAGGGAAATACAGGACAGACGGAGAGAGACGGTTGTCTGCGTGAATGAGATCCTACCCGGTGACAACGAAAATGCAACGACGCTCAAACTTAATAGCACTGAACTTATGATGAGAAAGGAATTGGACTCATCTCCTCCGCGCCTAAAAGCTGAACTGGACAAAAAAACAACACACAAAAAAAAAGCTCAAGACCACCCATCTTGGCAGTTTAAAGTATGTGTGACAAAATGAAAAGTAATTACGTGTCCGCTGACTGAGACGCCATCGAATTGCCCAATCTCCACAAATGAGGTTCCGGCGCATTTCTCCGCACGCAGAAAGCGACGAATCGAGACAAAAAGAGCAAGATCCAAACGGCTTCCTCCGCAGCTCAGAACTACCCTCATCAGCGCTACATCCTTTTCCTCTCTTCTTTGCTTTTGTATAAATCATCAGAGACCAGCCAAGTTATGAAACAGGAATGTGCTGTTTCTGGGTGTTAAACGGACTCTCCGACATACATTTGTTTGATGTCTACCAGGGAGTTAAAGGAGAAAAATATTGATTTGATCTCTGTGCGATCATTAGAGAGATTGGTCCAGGACATGTTGGCATAAAGGCCTAAAACAGGGCAGAGCAGCTAGCTTCCCATTAAAAAGGAGAAAATGTAGACCTTCCACAAAGCTCTACAATGTGGTTTTCTTGTTACCAAGCAGGCTAGCCACCTAGACACTCAGGAACCACCTAGATTTTGGTTAAACTTGCAAAGGCTTGACAACGGCTGCTTTCAAATGTGTGGAAACACGTAAGGATTTCTTCACTTTTAACCTCGATGTGAACTTAAGGAAACTAAATGTAGCAGCTACTCACTGCACCCAGTTCAGTAAGAGACACAGTCAATCGGTTGACTATTTAAAGACAGTCAAAGGTCAACACGACGTATGTTAGCCCTTTAGTGGCGGTAGTAATTATGGCAGGTGCAAAGGAGGAAGTCAGGTGACACCGTTAGAGAGCGAAAACGTCCCCATAGATCCACTTAAACACCGGACTTCAACAAGAGCCACACAGGCAAACTTTTTTTAATATCACGATTGTTTTGTAACATTAACCACGAGTCTATCACTGTGACCATGACGACGAAGGTCCTCTAACCTTAGCAAAGTAGTTATTTAAACCCGAACCTTTCCGTAAACGTAGCAAGGCCCTGCTGATGGGGGGCGTCTGATCAGAAATGTCATTTCATTTTAAAAGGACTTGTTGCTGTGTGCACAGTTGCATTTAGGTACATCGCCTTTGGATGTAGAAGCAGGCAGGTTTCCCTGTAGAGAAAAGGCTTTGTTTGAAGAAGAAGCATTATGTTGCTTCTTATATGATGAGTGAGGGACTACGCTTCTGGTTGGGCGATTAAAAAAACAACTTGATTGATATGTTAGGAAGGGAATCCATTTTTGTGGCACATGCTATTTATAGTGTTTGGGACAGAATACACACTTCTGTTTGCAAAATAATGGTATTATGTGCAAGAGGTTTTCGGTGTCCATGTGGGTTTTGCACGCGTTTGTGCATGGCGCAATTAATAATATAACCATCTATAACAAGTGTTTATAGAGTTAGATTTGGCAGAAATTGCTCTGCTCTCCAAGAAGCGGAGAAGCAACAAGGGTTTTGCAACGAGAACAAAACCCCCTCAACAAACACAAAGGTACACAAATATTAGATTTCATGAGGCTAGTGTGGTGGAGGGAGCTGCAGCAGAGTAGTCAGGATGTAAAAGCCACCTTGTACACCCGCATAAATATGATTGGATGTTTCTGAGCAGCTGATAAATGAGTCACTGATGGCGAATTATGAATGAAGCAGCTGGTGCCAGTGAGCCAACTCCAGTACGACACTGAACATCCAGTTCCTAAATTTATGTGTGTCAAGAATCCTCTATTGCAATAAATAAGTATAAGCAGACTCTCTCGCTGTCTGTCTCAGGACAATTGAATAGTAGATCAGACTTTGATCTGCAGGAAACTTTCCCAGAGCAAGAGACTATTTTAAAAAGGCTCCGCTTTTTTAATATGGCTGTAAAGTCATCTCTGATTTGTAACTCACTTCATAAAAAACACCAAATGTTCTCACATCTTATTATACACAACATTAAGATTTATTAAGTGAAATAAACATTTAAGACCAACAAGAGGTTCTTGCTGTATTCCTCATGATAAAGCCTGAATACGTCCATCTAAATTATCTCAAATCATAAACAACTTCAGTGCAGCCCTGCCTTCACAGCTCCACATTACCACTTCAAGTCAGCTAGCGGGGCAGGACATGAAGTGAGGAAGGTGAGTTCAAAAGTGCACCGTGCATATTTTTGAGGTGGCACAAATCCTGTCCTCTTCACAGGGAATTAATTCACAGTCATGGCGTCTTCGGGAGAGGGAGCAGGGGGTCACACGGTTGTACTACGCTGCTACCGCCAAAAGTTGTGACATTGCTGGTACAATATATGTTCTGGTCAGCTGGTGAGTAAAATATGCCGCTTTGCAGTAGTAATGACGTTGGAAATATAAATGGAAACCTTCTCCCGCATGTTACCATATGTTGAGTCAGTTAACAAGGTTGAACTCAATTTCAGGTCTGATGTTAGCGGCGCAGTGGGGCAAGACTGTCCATCCCAGTCTTCTTAACGTTGTCACAGAAGCTACAGGTCCACGTCGCAAGTGTGGACCTGTGTGTGTGTAGAAAGCGTCTCTGGAGGATCCATCATGCGGCAGCAGCACCGAAACACTGCAGCAGAGAGCAGGATGCAGCCACAGAACACGCTGTAATTCACCACTGAGGGGAGGCGGGGCTACCGTGTCACATTCATCTCAAATACTTAATTGTAGGAATTTGGAGGACCCAGCTGGTGGATCCTTCGCACCGCTCAGTATCCAATAATCCGTCGTGCACAATTGTGTAATGGTGCGTTCAGGCGATCTTCATCAGCACATTAAGTCGGGAAACATCACATGACCAGGTTTTCGCCTTCAGCCACTGGTAAATATCTCACTTTAAATAGACCAGTTAAATGAAATTAAAAAAACAGCAGCAGTGATGGAAAAGGTTTTCAGATCCCTTACTGTAAGCACGTCATGTAAAAGTCCTGAATATAAAAATATCAAGCAAAATGAACAAGCGCTGAAAAACTTAACATAAACTTAACCTTTGAAAGCGGCAACGATGCATCAGATCTCATGAAACGGTTCATATTTTTGGTTTGTAAAACCAGTCACTATAGCGGTCTGTAGTGGAGCACATTTTAAAGACGCGTATGAAAAAATATAAAGTAGCAGAGTAAAGTACGTCATGTACTTATGCCTTGAGTACGTTATAGTTGTTCTTTTCCACTACTAGCAAGATGCTAATGGAGACCAGGAATAAACTCCGGTTTGCAGAAGTTTAGGTTTTACTCTATGATATATGACTTTTACCTTTTATACCTGGTACCTTACTTGCCATCAAATAAAACATCTGTAAAGTCAGGTATCATGGAACTTTAGTTACTTTTCTGGGCATTTGAAGGTCACTTCCTGGTACTATTTTTTCCCCCTCTGCTCAGTTTATTTATAGCTGTAGTATTGTGTTATATGAATTCTACCTCATGAAGGTCAGAGGTCCAAAACATAGTCAATACTTTAAAAGTGAGTCCAAGTGATTGACAGTGTGCTGGGGTTTCTGGGTTTTTTCGGGCTTCTTTCACAGTCAGAGGTCTTTGATCCGACGTCGCTAAGACTTTCTAGTGTGCAAGAACCTTATAATAACTTCCCGCTGGTGATAAAACAGTCTGACTGTGAGGTGGAGTGCCTGAATGCACCATGGATTCTGGTCTGAGTGAGGCTAACCCTTTACATTTGGGGAAAAGGTGCATGTTCAGGCCGACAGTCCGGAGTTCAGATGGGCCCATCTGCGTTGGTCACATCCCTTTAAGTATCCAGCCCCGCGTCTCGGGACACACCATCTGCATTTCACAATGAACTGTGACGTTCTGCCTGGTAGTGACAAGTGTGCTGCTCACTTGGGCCTTCCTTCTAGCGGGGGCGCTCATTTTACATAGAAATCAGATGCTTTCCAAACGCTGCCTGGCAAGCTGGAAGGAATCCTGCCTCTCAATGGATTTAAGATGTCCGGTAGACAGCGAGTGTCTAGTAAAGGGCAGAGCGACGTGGCAATGCCCGATGGGATGTGTAGGAAACGGTTGCGTCCTTTAGAATTCAGTGGGCATTTCATTTCAGTTAAGAAAAAATAAATAATTCCTTAACCTGATTTGGATTTCTGCAGTGAAATACAACAATCTCACTTACGCAATGTTGGTTTGTGTCCTGCATTATTAAACTGTGTAAAAGTAATTTCTAACTTGCCTCCATCTATATTTCCGGTCTTAACCGAGGAGGATTCAAGCGTTCGAATCAATAAAAGCGTTCTACTTTTCACCTGGATTCAGCCTATTTAGATTAGATTAGACGTAATGATCCCCGCGGTGAGACCAGGTCGTCCCTGCAGCAGAGGACATACATCACGGGCAGAGCGGGTGGTCGTAAAACTTTACTGTGCACCTCCCGCCTGTGGCTGCAGGGAAACCATGGAGGTCCACAGAGTGTGTTGTTCATGGGTTGGAAGAGAGAATGTTTATTTTCTCACTGATGCTCATCTATTTTTAAACTCACACGGTCGGGTTTCTTCGGCAGCTTCGAGGCTCGGCATTGCAGAACTCACTTAACACGTGTACCCTCTCAATTCTTCCGGGAGAAAAGAAACACTGGATCTGCATCATTTCAGCAACAGGAAACGCTGAACACGCTGCACTGAACCCTTTCTGTGCCGTAAAAGACCACTTACAAAACACACAATTTTGTACACGAGCAACTTACATGTTCCGAATCAAAGTGATCTTTCAGTTGCATTTTTACATTTTCACATATTTATTTGATAATAAAGAGTTCACTGCAGGTTTCAAAGAGGCAACCACTGCAACTTGGATTTGATTTAATACCACTCAAATGTAAAAACGGGGACATTTGTACTGAACAAAAGATCGTCAGATATTCCTGAGGGGTTCGGCCTAAAGCTGTGGGAATAGCTAAGTACAGTAAGTGAACTAGAATTAGAACTTTTACTTTTATGAGTCTAGTTGTATAGTGGACATTACTTTGTTTTTATCTGGATAATGGCATCTGATCACGAGCCTTTGCATTTACACTTTCTACTCAGATTGTGATGTGCAAAGAGGGTCTGACATGTCAACAAACATGGCACATATTAGGTCAAAGTAACCTATGCTGATGGAATCACCATGGAAGCTGCTACCTGCAGTTTTTTGCCAGTCTGACCTTGTTGGTCAGAGTTTCTTTTTAAGAATGTGGCCAAACTATGGAAAACTGGGATTTAATAGCCATTTTGGTGACTTTAAAATTCATCGTCAGCTATCGTCACACTACATTTTAGCATTTACCTAAATCCTGTAATTGCTTCTTGTGGCCACAGTTGAGCAAATGGTTTGCTTTAATTAAAGGGACGGTCCATCCTGTCCTTTTCTGTTTAATAAAGCAGATATTGTGTCTTTTGGTCAAATCCTGTTGTTGAATAAAAGAAAGACAAAAAACCATTTCATCTGTAGAAACCCTGTCGGAGTCCCGCAGCCAGAGAACCCTTCTGCTCAGCTCGTACCTGCGTGGCTCGTCCCTCCAGCCCTGTGGCCGAATGGCGAACAAGGCCTTGGGCAGCCCCTCCAGGCCCAAACCGGCCAGGGCAGGTCCCACAGCGAACCACATGTGACTGGGACCGGCCTGACCCGCCGCCCAGGCTGCCCGGAAGACCAGCTCAGCCTCCTCCAGGGAGCAGTACAGCAGGCGGACCTGTTGGAGGAGAGGGAGGAGGAGGGAGAAGGCATGGGAGGTGGGGGGGAGGGAGAAAAGGAAAGGAAGCAAGGAAGGAGGGATGGAAAAGTACATGCGTGGTGAGGGAAAGTAGAGGGATGAAAAAATAATAGACAAGGTAGGTTTAAAAAGACAGGAGGAGAGAGAAAGCTTATAAAAGGAGGGACGTAGTGAAAGAAAGGTATTGGGAGGAGGAAATAAAGAACAGGAAGTGGATAGGGAGGGAGCAAAAAGAGAGGAAAAGGGGAAAGAGATGGAAAAAGAAGGACACGGCATTTAGGATTGCAGAAGAAAGAAATGATAAAAGGAGAGGAAGAAGGGAAGGAGACAAGATTAGAAAGAGGAGGGGGGAAAAGAGAGAGAGAGGGAGAGAGAGAAATAGATAAGACCAAAGAAAAGGAGGAATAAGAAAGCATAAAAAGCAGAGAGGGTGAAAGGATGAGGAGAGGAAGGAAAAGGGCAAAGGGTGAAAAGAAAGCAAAGAGTGAATTTCCATCCCATTGTTTCATTCTCTCTCCTTGGTGCTGCTTGGTCACCTAACGCCCCCTTTCCATGTTTCCTTTGCAGTCACGGCCGTTCTCATTTATTAAAGCACAACGCTCGGTGCACTTGTACATTAAATGCTGCCCTTTATTTATTTATTTTAACACAGCGAGCTGCTCCTGAATAACGGCGCCTCTCCGCTTGCAGTTCCCCTTCATACATTATTAAAAAAAGAAGGGGGGATCGAATGGAAGGTGCAAGATTAAAAAGACAAACGGAGGGTCAAAAACAAAACGGGAAACTAGGAGAGGGTGAGAAACGGGAAGGAGGGCTGCCGTGTGTGCGTCTCGGGGCACTTCACGTGATTGCTCAGAGGACGATTTGCGCCACAGTTTTGAGTAAGACGACCGCAGAGGTTATGAAGCTGAAATTAGTCAAAACCAAAACGTGAAACGCTTCACTTGGCACAGAGAGGACGGCCAGATGACGGCGAGCAGACGGAGTCAGGGTCCGCTCCCTGTCGCCCACCACCTCTGAGCAGTCAGGGGATGTTTAGACCTCTTTACGTACAACGGCGGCATTTCCTGCGCTCGCGTGTCACAATGTCCACAAGAAACCAAAGAGGATCCCGCCCGTCAACGTGTTCCCCCTCCTCTCATCCCTGGAAGAGGAAGCCGAGTCCTGCCACCCTTCGGAAACGGGAGTAATTTGTTATCATTTTCGTGCCATCGATCACTTTTGTTAGCGCAGGTGTCTCATTTCTCAAACGCCGGACATCTCATTTTGGGAGACAAACATGTCATTTAGATCCTCGCGGGCTCTCGCGCACTTTATCGCGACGGAGCTTAATGGCATCAACGTCAACGGACAGAAGCCTCTTTCCAATGTGGTGAACACTCGGACAAAAGAAAGCAAAAACTTATTTTAACAGGATTTGATTCCATTCTGTGATACAATATCTCCCCACCCCCCACCGTTATGTTTTTTTAACAGGTATATTTTTATTTCACAATGGAACCTTGACAGCTGGCAAAAACAGGCATCCTGGATTTTTACAGTATCAAAGGTTTACTTTTCCCATCAGGTCAGAGTTGCAGAGTAATGACAGCCGTACAAATAAAAATGTCACATCGACTGTGGATCAAATGACTTTGTGCGTAGTGACAATCCCACAGAGGATTCTCTTCCTTCAGCTCCATGCAGCGTTTTAGCATCCATCAGCTCACTGTCTTCAGTTTCGCGGCCTGGTTCGTTTTCCCCTCACCGCTCGCATCAGAGGTTAGCGACTACCTGGTTTTTTTTTTTCCTCAGGCGTTGTTGGAATCCAAACTGGAGAGTGAACATTGGTGCTAATGCTGCGCCCTGCAAGCCAACGCTTGTTTGCTTCTCTGCCGCCAAGCACATGCGTCATCGCTGCACTTTAATATCAGTGTCTGAGTGCAAAGTAAGTAGCATCACACACGTGGCTTCTGCTGCTGCACTGCTTCATCTGCCATGCAGCTGTTCTCCTGCAGTGATTCAGACACGTAGAGGAAACGAAACAACAACACGTCTTGCGAGACGCGGATCATCAGCTGATGCCTGCGGTATGCTAATTGGCGAAGGCAAAGCTTTGAAGTAAAATAAATGGCCCATGCAGCACTACAGCCTCCCCAGTGCCTCCGAGATTAGGCACAAAAGACACGCAAGATTAATACATTTGCATTAGCCGCGACAGGAAGTTGTCAGGTTGGCGAGGCGTATTCATGTTTGGCGAGCGGCAGAGGAATTCTTTGGGGGCGCCGGAGGCTCATTTTAGTTTCAGGTGTAACTTAAATACAGATTGTTCGCCACCAGAAGCGGCTTGTGATACTGTACGACGAGAGAGGGGAGCAGAAGAGAAGAACAGTCTCACTCAAATCACATAACAGACCGGGCGGGACCAGATTTAGTCGTTGATTCCGACATCGAGAGTGTGTGTGTGTGTGTGTGTGTGTGTGTGTGTGCGAGGAGGGTTTTTTTTTTAGCAAACACTCACAGTGTTGGGTTTGTCCAACTCACAAATAGCATTCAGTACTAATGCAATAGTGGACAATACCAGTTTCATCAAAGGCCTGAGCGTGACCGGAGGATTATGGAGAATTTGGCATGCACCTCCCCGCCGCATGCAGAGTTTTTAAAATGGCACAGTGACACGGTGTGAGCAACGTTAAACAACAGGAGAAAAGAAAACCAAAAAAAAACCAAACAAACAAACAGGGAGTATCATCAATCTCAGACACGTCAGCTGATCTGCACTGCTGATACCTGAGGAACCGACACAACTCGGTGAAGCCAGAGTTTTTTCTTACCGCACGTCTTCACCCTGCACTTTTAGTCCTTCGCACTTCAGGTCTGGACAGAGTTTCTCCAAGACGCCCTTGAAGTGGACGAGCCGTGCTCAGACCGTCGGGGGCTGCGTTTCAGCGTTACGCTTTTTCATGAATTCATGTGTGGACATAATTTAGTGGCCAAAATGATTGACAAGGAAAAGGATTAGCTATTAGCCGACATCAAAATAGTGTCATTTATAAAAATAAATAAGAAAAAGAAAGAAAGAAAAAAAAACCCAGTCACTAAGAAATTTCCAGTAAAGGGGTGTGTTGAGCCGATAACAGACTTTTGCATAAGACACTCTGATATTTCCTCGCTCAGACGTCTTCGTCCACTGATCTTCGCTCCTCCAAAGCAGACTGAGAAGCATTAGCAGTTACTTCCCAACCTTTTTGTCTGGCGAGCCCCCACAGCCCCATCAGGTGGGCCCAAGTGCCCCTTTATCAGACGCCTTAGATAGAAGGGAAGGGCTTTATGGTGTCATTTGCCATGGTGACATTTTGGAAATAACTTAACGCCTATTTTATCAGTCAGGTAGGAGGACTTGTCCATTGAAGAAATGCTAATGTAATGAAGACACCTCATGCAAAGAAGCTCTAAACGCTCCCTCGAGAGATAACAATTACATCCTTTCACAGAACGTATTTTCCTTTAGTGTTGGAAATTAAGTTTGCAGCTTTGTGACACTGTACAGTTTTCCTGTAAGTCCATCCCAGCTGACGTTGGGCGAGAGGCGGGGGTACGGTACGCACCCTGGACCGGGCGCCAGTCAGTCACAGAGGCAGACAACCATTCACGCTCACAGTCGCACCTAACGTAGAGTCGCCCGTTAGCCTAACCTGCACGTCTTCGGATGGTGGGAGGAGGCCGGAGCACCCGGAGAGAAACGCAAAGATGGCTGCTGGATGACGTCCTGCTGAAGCGTTCGTCAGCGAAGGGCTGGATGCTCCACGTTCACGGAGAGCAGCAGCAGTTACACTACAAAGCTCCCAGGTGCGCGTGGTCCCGCAGGATGCTCAGTGTAAATGAGTAGTTTGTCCGCAGTCAGCCTCCCCTAAATAAAGGCTTATACCGCAAGCAAATAAGTGAGATGTTATGGCCTTCCTCACATCCAACGCCTGGAGAAGTAACTAATAACGTCATAGCTGTAAGGTGCAATGAGTGCACTATGTATTGATCTGACAAAGTAACTAACCTGGTAGTCCCAAGCCTTGTTGCTTTCTGCCACAGCAAACAGAGGGAAACTCAAAGAGGGAGACATTTCTTCTGTTGTTTTTGGCATTTTGGCGTCATGACTGGGCGTCAGAATTCCTTTGTTCGTTTGCACGTAGCCAATCAAACCATTTAGTTTTAAACTGCATTAACTGTCCATTTATTTCCCCACTGGCCGATGGCGACACCGACAGCCCCAACCCACGTTAGTCGTCCTTCCTATCTGCAAACAAGGACGCCTGTATTGTGCGAGCTGCCGCACGAAAGTGCACCACAAAATGTCATGATACGAATAGTGTGGTCCTTATCCTTTAACACTGCTGCTAACAAAACACTCGGCAGCTACAGGAGGACTTCTACTGCATCTCCAAAGAGCTGTTTTTTTCCCTTTCAATAATACAGTTATTAAATATACATGTGACAATCACCTCAATAGTGATATTTGACTGAAAAATGTGGTGAAAATTTCCAGTTAGACTCTAATGGTCTCCAATGTGATTTTTCTTGTTTGTTGTTTGTTGTCGGTGCATTGTACCGGACTTTGTAAGGACTGATGATAATTTATTTTTACAGTTATTTAGTCAATGTTTGAATTCCCTGAAGGAATAAATGAATACAGGCTTTTTACATTCAGTCATGACATTATACCCTCCTCACACTCCCATAGGTGAATGTTTTCACCATTTCTTACATTGTTCTTACGTTAAGTTACGTTACCAGAGTCGGTCTGTGATCCTGCGCGGACACGCGCAGGATCAACATTTAGCAAGTTGTGATTTTCAAGGCGAAGCTTGCAGCTGATCGCAGGAGGTAACAATTGAGGACAGGATCTTTTTTAAACTGGAGATTGGCTGCATTCACCATCTGTGTCTTGGAGGCTGGTGGAGCCTTTACAGACGCCTGTTAGCTGAGCCTCAGGCTACAGAAGAAGTCAATTCAAGGTAGACGGCTCATCGAGACGAGGGACAGGTGCTGCGGAAGCACTGATTTCTCAGCTTAAATATTGAATATTACAAGCTTTTAGAAACATTTAATTGTAAGACTTGACATAAGAGAAATTAATTTCAGCTTTTAGCCTTCGACACTTGTGCCCTGCAGGTAATAGCGTTCAGTCAAATTTGACACGAGCGTTTCTCTGCCTCACCTGGGCTTCGTTGTCTTTCAGCAGCCGTTTGGTTCGGGCCCCGCCGGGGTCGTCCGTCACGTTAAGAATAACCACGCTCTTCTTCTCCCAGCCGATGAATGAGCCGTCCGTCATACCCTCCACCATGGCCAGGAAGTCCTCGTAGCCGTGGTGACGGGTGGTCACCACAGAGAAGGAGGTCCAGTCGTACTCTTCGAGCACCTCGAAGATGACCTCGAGCTGCAGTGAGGTGGAGCAGGTGAACTGGAGGTAGATGGAGCCGCTTTCCTAAATGCAAGGAGAGGGAGAGCATGAAGCCACGAGGACAGTTGGTAACAAATCAGCCTCATCAGTTCTGGCTGCTCGACCTTGTTGCTCTGTCGGACCTATTTTTAGCGATGTTGCCGCATTACGAGATTTCAGCATTTGCTTTGGTGGGTTTAAAGATAAATCGATAGGCGGACATATGAAAATAATGCTGCAATGTTGCAATAAACCACAGTTTTCCTTTAAGGTAAGTAAAAAAAAAGAAGATTAACTCTGGAGCTGGATGCAAACTCCTGTGCAAAGATCAGACACTACACCTCTGCAAATTATAGGGGAGATTATATACAAGCTCTCACCTTAAATTGTCTGTATTGAGTGTTAAATACATAATATTAACAAAAATAAAAATGTTCCGTTATAAACACATTCTGTACAACAAACGCAGTTCTCACAACTAAATTCTCTCTACACTTCACCAGCGTGCCTGAACATGAAGATATCTTGCATCTAAAATATATGTTTGAATTTCTTTTCAAACAGCTAGCATAGCGTAAATGCCAACATAAATCAATAAAAGAATGGTTGAACTCTGTAACCTCTCCTGGTTATATGTAGGAATTCTGAAGTCAAAGTCCAGACCTTTTAAGACCTTTTCAGCATATTTTAACTGCAACGCCACAAGTTGTAACTGGTTATCAGCAACGCACCGTACATTTATAGTCCTATACCAGTAGTTATTTTGAGATTACAAAACCGTCTTAGTTTGACATAATTCAGATCGGCCCGGGAGGGAACATAACCCAAGAGAATAAAGTAGTGACCAACCCAAATTCAAGGTTTATTAAAAAATAATAAACCTTGCAAAATGCAGATTAAGATGTTTCAATACTTTTCAACGGGTCTTAATTTTTTGCTAATCTGATTCTGCCACGTTGTTATAGTCAGCTAAAAACGGCAGCTTGGCTAGCCAGGAACCCTGCAAGACCAGGGCGCGAACTACAGGGGGGCCAGGAAGAGCTTGGCTCCTCTTAGTAAGACAACATGCTACCTTTGCCATGCATTTCTATCGCCATGGATCACGCACAAATTTAGGCTGCTGGTGTACGATTCGTGCGGGTGATTCATCGCCAATTCACTTAAATAAAGATACCGCCGCCATGCATGCTAGTCTTGCCATCACCACTAAAGCGTGGCGGTGCAATATCATGAACTTCACTCAAAGCAAATAAAAAATCTTAAACTTTATATATAAATAAATATATATAAAAACCTTCCGAGTCCCACACGAATCACCATTATTCATGGGACTGGCGGCGTCTCCCAGTTATGTCAGAGTGTGAGCATGTCCATACGGTAGCAGTCTGAGCTGGTTCACATCCAGTTCAGCTCTTTTCTTTGCCTCGTGGCTGACTTAACTTCAGTCTTACTGAGACGGGGAAGACTCGGCGGAATAACACAGTCTGTCTGTCAAAAAAACCTTGGCTTCTGAATAAGGCTTTCAGTGTCAATGAAAGAAACAATGATCGCCTTCCTCTCTGCTGCTCCAGTCACATTTAAATCAGGATAAATGAGCAGCTCGCCGTTTGAAAGAGGAATTCATTTCTTTTAGCTTTTCCTTCTATTGTAGTTTTTGTTCAAACTGGAGAACAGGATGGAAAAATCCATATAGGTTGGGGGTTGGAGTTGCAATAAAGCAGAGGACTCATCATGACAGGATGACCGTGCACTTTTTTTTTTGACATCGCCTAGAGTTTCCAGCAGCTCCTTCTGAGCATGAAACAAAGAGGAAGTGAGCATGTGTTTAAATTAATGATCAAGGGGAAACGTCAGGGAGCGCCATGCTGCCTTCCCGCGTCGACAGGGCTCACCTCAGGTTGCGCTGCGCTGAACTAGGTCAGACATCAAACCAGCATCAGCCTGGTTTATGATGTAAACTCGTCTGCTTTTCTTAGCCCAGCTTAGAGCGGCGCGTTGGGAGTGAGTGGTGGCGTCGCCCGGCACACAAAAACTAAATCTCCGTGTCCCCTTGGAAGCTGCAATAAAACACTCTACTCGTGTGGCCGTGCGAGAGCTCACCATGAACAACGACTGATGTTGTGTCCCGAGACGCAGTTTAGGAAGCACTGCTGACACGCGCTTCACTGATTCGTGGCGCGTATCAGCAAACATGCATGACTCAGTGTCCCAAAAGGCAATAAAGAACGGACTACAGTTTAGTTATACACATATTTCTCAAATGCAGAGTTACTCTGGAGGCAGAAATCCCCCCCAAAAAAACCAAAACAATCTGTTGTGTTGAACCACAATGGTCAAGGTCAAAGGACCATAGCTTTTCCATCTAAGCGACATTTGACTCAAATAGACTCAATAGATGAGCGAATCCCTATTACTCTGCTACTAATTGGCTGGCTGTGTGCTAAATGATCTACTCGTTAGCCTCGCTGCCTTTCCTGGTTGAATGGAAAAAAAAAAGAAGGTAGTTAAAAAGGGACACTTGTATTTTTAAACTTGGGCCCCATTTCTATTTTTTAAGTTTAAATGACCAACACTTAGCAAAGGTTTTAAACCTGGTCCAGTAGTTTCCACGTTAATAGAACTTAAAAGGGATCTATGTCCACTTTTGACAGAAATTTACTGATATAATACATAATCTACTTTATGGCAGCATAGCCTGTAATAGCTAGCAGCATTAGCCGTCACTAAACCATGACACCTTAAGTTAAAGGACAGGTTCACAGTTTTTCACGGTGTTCCCAAAACAACAGTCAGGTGCCGTTATGGAATCTCCTCTTTGTGTTTCCCTGTTGAGCTGCAGTGGAAGGACTGGAACAAAACGAGGGAGTTTGTACAAAAAAAAAAAAGACTAACTTTGGAAGATATCCCCTTGATTTGATTAACTCAGACTGTTGAAGATTTATATTAGATTCAGATAAACTTTGGAATATATATATATTTTTTGCAGAAAACGGAGGAGCGTGGAGGTCGTCCCCCTTCAGTACGAATAGAAGGAATGATGACAGCAAGCATCAGCTGTTTCACTGTGGGGCACCTGACTGTTTGAAGACAAAAGAAGAAAGACGTCCCGGCTCAGAAAGGTCAGTAGAGGTCAAGCGGTCGTTCTTCAGCCGCTTCACTGATTTCTCAGAGTACAACATCTTCTAAGCCACAGACAGCTCTTGCGTCAGTCCAAATTAAATTTAAAAGGGTTGATGATGCAACATTAAGTAATCCATTTTCACCTGTGGCTCTCGTCCCAGGCTTGCCCCTCCCCCTACAGCAACCACGGGAACCCCCGTCTGGGCGGAGACAAACTCCAGCATGGGGGCCAGAGGGGCGCGGTTCGGCGGCGGCGGTCTCTCCTCCTCAAACACCAAACCCTGGAAGTAAAACAAAAGGTTGCGCAATGAAATCAAAGCACATCAAACAAAAAAGACATTGCATCAGCCTCATTGAGGCGCAATTTCATAAGCTCCAGTTTATTCATCAAAGCTGATGTTTCTTTTATTCTTATGCACCCCGAGAATAAATTAAAAGGCTGAACGAGGGAGAAAAATACAGTAGAACAATGTGCACGTTCACACACTGTTCACAGTATTCGAGATAACAGCACATACCCCAGCGAAGGCTTTATTTTCTTACCCTGCTACCAAATATCTGAAGGAACTGAATCTTGCCAAGGAGTTTTAGAGGCTTAATGAAGTCATGAAACAACTGCTTTCCACCCCCCCCTTTTCTTTCAAACGGGACTTCTGTGGTGTTCTGATTGGCAGTCAATGTTTAACAGCGATACAATCGGAAGTTAAGTCCCTGCAGCGGACTGGCGTCTCGTCAGGAGGAGAGTGTGTGTTGTAGCGGTACAGCTTAAGCTGCCTCACACCACAGGAACAACAGATAAGCTCCTGGCTCATGGGCCACCTCAGCTCCTACGTGGGCTCACGAACGGGCGCGGCTAGAACAGGAGCCATGTCTGTGCGAGTGTTCTGGTAACCGGCGTTTTGTCGCGATTACCTTTCAAGAGAGATCTGTCAGCGGCGGTAATGGGTTCAGGATAAATGCATGAAGTTCTGGCAATCGCCATTTCTTTCTGTAACGATGCGAGCAGTAGTGATTTGAGGATGGCTCGACGACTTAACGCTTGCTTTCTTGTAGCGATTCGGGGGAGCAAATTGAAGTTAAGCGTAGCTGACAGCTCAATTCTCACAGGGCAGCATTTGATATGCAAATAGGCTACAGACAGGACCTGGAAGTAAGAGAAATAAGTGTTACTTAAAAATAATTAAATATCTTTCTTGATCTCAGATGTTCTGACATGAAAACAAACAGAGACACATAAATAATGCCTATGTCTCATAGAAGGATGAATGAATGAATGTGAATGAGTAAATGAATGAAGAGCACTGTGAGTTATTACCTCTGGCAGTAAGATCACAAGCAGCTCTCAGAGTTGAGGGACTCGGATCTGCTCCAATCCACAAGTGTTGTACTACGAACGGATGAATGAGCGGATGAGTGAAAGAACGAACAAACTGAATGAAATTGTACGTGAATGAATGGTAGGTAGGATCTTTTGGTCGTTCAATTTTCCGTTATATTAAAAAACAAAAGGAAAAAAGTGTCAGAATTTTTTTGTGGGCATCAAAAACGGACAACAAGTGTGTGTGTTTTCCTGTTGAAGTGTGTAATGAAATGATTCATTTTTGTTTGTTTGTTTTTTTTAATACCCGTTTTTGAAAGAAAGCTCGAATGAACCAAAAAGGTGCACAGAGCTCGAATGAAGGGGCAGTTTGTAATTTCTGTAAAACACAGCTGAACGAACAAACAAGCAAAACGTGGCAACATCAACGTGCTAATGGTCTGATGGAGTAAATGCGATTCTGAGCTAGAAGACTTTGGCTCTGACGCTTAAGGGGATATTATTAATATGCTTCAAAACAAAAAGTGAAAGATTTTCAAAGATGGCCTGAAACCCTCTCTTCACTCCTCTCTGACGTTTGGCATTTGGGGGTGAGGGTTGTACCTGACAAGTTAGTAACTTTCTCATAAATCACGCCTACATTATGCAGTGATTGGAGTTCGAACGAAACCCTGCAGATACTTGTTTTGAAGCAGCAAGACGGAATAGTTGGGAAAAGATCCCCGTTAAGAAGTTGTTGTAGGAATGTTATTTTGGACCCAAGAAGCTCTGGGGTAGTTACCCAGAGGGAACCGTCAGTATTACTATTCATTATTTCTTCTCTTTTTTTCTGCACATCCTGGGAGTGTTATGTTTTGCTTAGATGCGTTTCTGAAATGCTCCCTGATCCTTGTCAGATAGTTGCTCTGCTACAAACTTTGCAGAAATGCGCCAGTGAGGTCGTGGGAGAGTTGTGCGGCAGGTGGGTTGTGCATGTTATGGCGTAGTCTACCTGCAGTGGTGTGGTGGCCAGCAGCTCACACAGCTGCAGCAGCAGGCTGCCTGGGCTGCTCTCATTCACAGCCAGGTAGATGACGTTGGCCTGACCCGACGGCGTCATCACCGTCTCCCCCACGAGCGCAGCCAGCGACAGGGATGAAGAAGAGGAGAAGGAAAATGAAGCCATCGCAGCCACTTCTTCCAACAAAGCTGTGTCCGTTACTCCCTTTCCTCCTCCTCCACCCCCCGGACCGTTTCCCGGCCCGGGCCCTGGCTCGCCGCCCCCCGCGCCTCCCACCACCGCCGTCTCCGGGAGCAGGGAGGAGCCAGAGTGGACCACGGCGATGTTGACGCCACCCGAGTCCCTCTCTCTCTCCCGGGGCCGGAGCAGCAGGGGGGGTGAGGGGCGCGCGGGCCCCGTGCAGGCCAGGACAGCCAATAGCAGTGAGAGGGCGGGCCTTGGGGCCACCATGGGGTAAAGGGAGGGCCAGAGGCAGCTGTCAGATGGGTTTTGGCAGGTGAGGCCAGGTGGGATTTAGGGATTTGTGGGTAGTGGGTGAAGTCTGGGGGGAGGAGGGAGGGAGGAGAGGGGCTCGCAGTGCTTCACCTGGTTCGGAGAGGAGACCCTGGAGAGAAGAGAGACAGGAGAGGATGATTTAAAACCGGTGTCATATTTCTTCTCTAACAATAAGACGCGTTTCAAAACAGTGACGTCCTTTTTATCTGTTGCGTACTGTATATGCGTCCAAGTGTCATCTGGAGTGGGACCAGTGATTTATGTAGCCATCAGGAAGCACAATTCTCCAGTTAACAACGCAAATAAATGACACACACACACACACTCACTCTGCACCTGCTCATCCTTGTATTTATTGCTCCTGCTCAGACATCCTGCAAGTCTGTAAACGATCACAAACGAGAAGTGTTGTCCCTCACTTTCCGAAATCTGAGATGTCGCCGTGTTTCGACCTTCAGGGCTGTTTGTCAGGTAACCGAAACAAGCTCAATATGGTTTCTCACAGAGTGTCCAGGTGTGTAAGAAATAGGGTGTTAAATTAGCTCAATACATAGAGGGCTAATGTGGTTGACCTCGGAGAAGGTGCAGGCGATGTAAGCTAATATTTGTTCAGTACAAGACTAGAAAAGCATGTTTCAGAGATTCTAATCTATTATGTGAAAACAGAAACCTCTCGCGTTGTACATGTGCGCCTCACACTGCCTTCAAAACTGATATACATAAAACACAAAAGTGCAGCTGCAGCCACCTTGTCTCATCCACTTCCAGGCAAGGATTCAGACACAGCAAGTGTTTCTGGCTGAAAAAGGCAGAAGAAGAGGGGGAGGGGGGGAGCACAGTATACAGGTCAGGTCACTTCCTCCGAGACAGGAAGTTCGGACCGACTGAGGTCTGAGTCGCAGCGTGCCAGCGTATGGATGGACCCAGAGGAAGAGGCAAGAGCAGCACCACAGAGGATAAATGGTGAGTTCAAGCAGGATAGTGAAGCAGAGATCGTCCTGCAGGTGACGAAGGACAGATGCATTGTGTGTTTGTAAGCGAGATGGGTACAAAATGAGGCCTGCATATGTATGAGGGTGAGACGGAAAGAAAGCAGTGTGTATACAGAGTGTGGCTGTGTATCTGAATCTGAACAATGGAGCTCTGCTGCATATGAGGATTCCTGCCGATGGAAAGCAATCGGTGTACAATTTGACATAATGGCCGAGGTCCAAATGTTCTGACTGAGCTTAAGATGCAGAAAATAAAATCGCAGTGAAAAAAATTTAGGCAACGATTTGCCTCCACAGCTGCCCTTCGGCTGTGTATTTTGATCTTATTTCTCCACAGGAATCCTGTTGGGAAATGATGCTTCTTATCCTCATATCTTATCCTCTTTCTTCTGTTCTTGTGATTTTTTACACTTATAAAATCAATAATCTGTCACCTTATCAAATTTAAACAAATCTATTTTCTATCTGTATTACAGCATTAAAAAAACAAAACAATCTATATGCAGACGATGAAATGTTTTAATTTTCAAACCGCTTTTCTTACAGGATGTCCCACCTCCACCAGTGCTGTTTGAGTGACAAGTGACCTCTCAGATGTGTAGTAGAAAGGAAGATCAGTCTTGACACACACAGTAGTTTAAGATGAACAATGAGTTCTTATTAAGTTCAAATGTTCTATAGAACTAATATTAAGTTCTTAATAATTAAACATTTCACAGATTTTAAAGCGTAACTCAGCAACGAGCCAGAAAGCAGATGACCTCGTCTGGTTGTTGGTTTAAGTCCGTTGACGTCCGACATCTTATTCTTAAATATGGTAAAAAAGGGGAAATATGCACTTATTACCATTAATTTATTTATTTCTATTCTGGGTTACAACTGAGTTTTGCTGCAGTCCGATTATGCGACCTGCTGTAAGTGAATTGGTGTTTTTTCATGCAGCACCATGTGAAAATATATGTGCTGCTTTCTGGGTCTGAGTTAGATGTAGGCTGGGCAAATTTGTATGCATGGCACAATAAAAATCATCACCATCATCATCACGTAACAGTGATGTCGAAGCGTGCTGACCACACGCCTGAGTGCCCTTCAGCACAGTGACAGCTTCAGTCACTGGAGGTAAGCAACAACAAGATTCCCAGCTGGTGTTAAGTTACGTTAAGCGTTAAGTGTGCAACCTGACCGGAAACACGGAAGCTGGTTACGCACACACACAGCTGCCGAGCACTCACCCAAACACCTGTTGACTGTTAGCAATTTGGGGTTAAGCATCTTGCTTGAGGGCACTTCAACAGAAGTTGTTGAGGGAGTTTATTTTTCCCCCCACAATCAGATTAAATACAGTAGGTTAATAACATTGTGCACAAGCTGTAGTGAGGATGCCTGCGTATAATTCAATATGCTTTATTGGCGTGAATGTAACAAGACAATATTGCCAAAGCGGCATGTAATAATGAGATTAAGGTAGACGAAAAGGTACAATTCATAAATCCAAGGAAATAGAAGATATGTGTGTTTGTGAAAGGAAGCGGAGTGTCTGTGCTGATGTATATGATGCAGATGTCATCTTGCAGCAGGTCTTCCCACATTGTTTTATTACAGCGTCCCTGTCCAAAAGTTAACTGGCTGATTCACACTAGATTTTTCCTGATGATCAAAGGAAAAATACTGACCTGAATCCATAGATACATTTAAGCCAACATAACGATATCAAATATGAATTTACAGATCGGTGGGGAAGACAACATACCAAATATTATATGACGTATACATTATGTTAAAGCATCAAATATTACTTCAATCAGAGAATTGACCATTTACAGTAAATGTTTTATTGTTAATTGAATAACACTGTATGACGAGCATATCAGCATGTGGCAGGCTGTAATGGCCACGCTGTACACATGCAGGCGTATGATCGGACGCTGCTAGTCAGCTGGTGACGGAGACAATGATTGTAAAGTGTGAAGGAAAACAGCTGCTCTGCTAGAAGTGAAGCTATGCTGATGGCGACATAGCTGCCGTGCAAGGTGCTCGCCTCCATTGGGAGCAACTTAGGGTTCAGTGTCTTGCCCAAGGACACCTCGACATGTGGACAGGAGGAGGCGGGATGGAACCGCCGACCCTGCGATTAACGGACGTCCCGCTGTACCTAATGTAAAAGATCCAGTGGGAAGAAGACCGCGCACTAACAGCCGACATGATCCAAACACAATATTTACACATGCATAGCATAGCTGTCAATTTTACTGCAAGACATTTTATCTGAACAGCTTGACTCATTAGACGTCCCGGAGTAACTCTTTGTCTCTGAATCTCTTATCGTCTTGTATTGTTTGTCCCACTGTGCAAAGACGTCTTTTGCACAGTTGACAGAAACTCGACTTTGACAGAAATTGCTTAATGTATCAGGAACAGAATAATAGCGTGTGCCAGGACAATAGAATAATGACACATAGACGAGACATTTGACCAAATGTTATTGTACCAAATTATTGGTGGGAAAAAAAAACGCAAAAAAAAAAAAAACTTGACTCTACAGATGACAGAGAATAAAGTGGTATTCTAATAAAGTTGCAGATAAAAACATATTTGAGCTCGAAGATCTCATATTTAACATATATTTAGAGCAATTTAGAGAAATTAAAAACCTTACTGCGTGCAGTGTACAGCACCAGTAACCCCATTTTTCACTGATGCCTACATTAGTGCATTATTGGATTGCTAAAATATCAGAACAAATTTTCTGAGTAATGGGAAATGAGAGTCGAATAGTCCCAGTTGTACATTTAACAGAAACATCCATCCTCTTTACACTTTTTAATACCACCAGTGCCACATGTTCAATACTTCCCAGTGTTTCCTTTCCCCCTCAACTAACCTCATCTCAGTTAGCAATTTCATCAGTTTCCTAGAATCGTTTTCAGCTTTAAGTTAAAAATTGGGGGAAATAATAGTGACGATAACACAGTAACAGCAAGACAGCATTCAGGTCTATTAAAGTCCACTGCCGTTGAGAGAAATTGGAATCGCTAAAGTAAATCCTGACTCATGTGCGTTACGGTCAGTGATGGGAAAAGGCATCAGAAAGAGACAAATGTTCTCAAATGAAGCAGCAGACGCAGCAGTGAGTCGGCTCATTGTTAGCGTATAGTTTATGTAGAAGGTGAAAATCTAAGATTCACCTTAGCATGTATACGCGTGTTCAGTTTTCCCTGTGAAAAGTCTACCCTCCCCCTGACGAGCACCTGCCAGCAAAAGGCATCTTCCTCCACCGGCATCAGCAGTCCAAGTTGTACATCTCTTTAAAGGTCACTCTTCTTCCTTTAATGCGAGGATGAAACGTATACAGCAACGTTCTTACCCCACGTGGTCTTCTGCTAGTGCGATTCTGCGTATCAGGGTCGCAGAATGAAATCTGCTGCACAACAAGCAGCTACATTGCATTGGAAAAGAGGAGAAAATAGCATTTTCCATCTCGCAGTCTTGACCCATTTAAAGGATGTCAAAGCTCTCCTAATGCAGAGAGAGAAAACCGTCTGTAAAAAAAAAAGCGTGCTGTACAGTACATTCCTCCTCGGGGGCCATTTTAAAATACGCCACTCCAGCAGCACATTGGCTTTGCTTCCTCTGTGTGGATTAGCATCTCATAAACCTCATAAATGGCCCAATGAAGCCAAAGAACATGAGTTTCCTATGTAAGCAGAGATCTTGTATAAGTGCATAACCGTTCAAGACGGATGCAAGATTTCCAGAAGCTAAAGGAGCTGCAGGCTTCTGGCCAACGCATTCCACGTTACACACCTTGCGTGTGGCCTACTTTTACGCATTTGTGGAAGTGCAGTGTTGTAGCCAACGCGTCACGCTTGGTGCAACGCAAAAGTGCAGCTGACGCATCTGCTTGCATGTCGGGGTGCAGAAGACCAAAACTAGACATGATCTGCAGCAACTCCCACAGCTGCTTCACCAGTCACACAAATTTCATATTTTACCAATAAAACCCAAAAAGAACACTGTAAATATAAGAAAGCGTTAATGAAGTTCGTACACCGATGTCCTCATGTGTCCGGCGTCAGTGTGTAACGAAGGCTGAAGGGTGCTCAAGAAAGCCTGCATGTGGATCATACCTGTTATGCTTAATACCAGCCATTAGTCATGTTGTTGGCCTTGGCTGTACGGTCTGTGCAGGCTCAAGCTGTTGACACTCACCAGCCTTGGATACACAGAGAATGTGAAGCAGTCTGAGGGCTGCAGGCTGCCAAACGGCGGAGCCAGACAGCTGGCAAGGCACTGGCACGAACTCAGCCTTTAGTGGTTGGATGTCCATTTGGAGGAAAAGGTAAATGCTGCAACCGAGACTGTTGAGATATGATGTGGACGTTTGTTCGGCGTCGACGGGCCTTCTAGATCATACACTGCAGCATAGGGGAAGAGACTCACACTCACCTGTGCCCCACATTAAACACAGGATCTTTGGCTGATATTTCCAGTTTGATAAAAAGGCAGCTCGTCATCTTTTTATCTCCAATCATCAAAAACAATGCTCTAGTTTTGCTGCAGTGACCCACTTTCCCCATCAGCGTCATTAAAATCTCATCTTGTTTTATGTGCTCGTATCTTTTCGGGGGACAAGATGATCTTCTCCGCATCGATTAAAGTTAACACGTGTGCCGCAGAGCGTTTGCGTCCGTTTGTGTAGCGAGAACAGCAGAACTATCGGCAGCCTGTTCGTGTCGCAGCCCCGAACTGGTCATCAAACTGACAAAAAAACTAGTTGATGGCTCCAACTAACAGGACAATAACACGGTTTATTCAAAGGACGTATTCGTACAGTCGACTCTGGTCTCGTAACTGTTTGCAGACTATGTCTCTCTTCTGTTTTATATAGTTTAGAGTAGAGTTATGGTGTAACACAACAGGCTATGCTAGCTTCTTAGCACTATCAAGACGGTTTGCTACGGTTCAATGCTAAAAAATTACCTTGTCAAAGCTCCCTAAAGCTGAAGAAATAATTGATTTTGCTCTGAAATGTGTCGTCTCAGATTCCTGGAATACTGAATCAAATAAAAATTAATATAAAAAATGATGGTTGATTTAAAAGAAGAAAAAAGTTAAAAATTGGTATGAGATGTAGAATTTGGGCTGTTGGAGTGGACTTTTAAATGGGCCTTAATCAAAACCGGCATGGAAAATCTGAAATGAACAGCTGTGGCGTCAACAACCTGTATGCAAATTAAGCCGTTGTTAGAAAGACAAAATGCATCCTACACAATCCCCCTCCGAAGGGATCAGAACGAGAAACACTGGTGAGATGGATTTCTTCCCCCTGCGCTTGTGTGAAGGCTGCTAATGCATGATTGATCATCAATTAGCATTCTGCTGCCTGAGACACAGGGGGATGCACCAGACCTGGAGCCGTTGAATCATCTGCAACTGTTAAAGCAAATACTAAAAATCCTTTGTAGCAGCTGTCAAACCGCAGACATTTAAAACGCATACACAACTTAACAGCTGCGCCCCAAACACAGCTTTACAGGTGTGTTTTTATGCATGGTCGCTGATTTTCACGATTTCTTTTTTACGCGACGTTGTGTTCACCAGGTAGAGATGGAGCGAGAGATGAAGCCGTGTAGGAGATACATCTGTAGGCAGGAGATCTGAGTATGGGCGCTGCCCTGCGTATTAATTACATCTACTTATGGCAACCGGGGAGTTGCTCTCCTGCCGCCACTACATCCTGTCGTCCTCCTCCCACTGAGTGCTGCAACGCTATCAATTAGCTTTACTGTGCTCGCCTCACTTTTCATAATGCCTTTTAAAACGGAAAGGCCTAACCCTATAGAGAAGGTGGCGCCCTCATTCATTCTGAACTTGCAGCATTTTATTTTGTTTACGTTTCTCGGTTGACCTTTGCCAACATGGAGCTTTGAGGGGTTTCACGGATGTTTTATCGTGATTATGTTTTCTTCATGATCATGCATCCCCTAGAAATGCTTCGATGGCCGACGTCTACTACAATAGTAATTTGTTTTGCCAATTATCTTTGGAGGGAAAACGTCGTTTGTGCCCGGATTGTGATCCCCGGTACAGTTTCCTTCTGGTGAAGAGCAGTGAGCAGTGGTTTAATTGTGCCGGTGCTGCACATTCCACCGGAGATAATTCATTTCTGCAATTATTCTACTGATTAGTCCAATTCAGTCTTATTATTTGCAAATGGAGACTCGAGGCCGCTTGCGACGTTTCTTTGACAGGGACAATGATACTTGCTAAGTAACCAAAATGCATCGCCAACCCGCGTGACCAAACTACAAAAGACACTTTGAGGAAAAGCCAGGTACTATCAGCATTGTATTCTTTAATTCAACATAGTTATTGCATATAAACTTGCACAGTGGCACATGATGACAGTTTCTCGGGTAACAGCAAAAGCTGGAGGGAGCGCGTTGAACGGGGCGATTTCCTTTTAAAGAACCCTGTGATTCGTGATCAATGAGCCCAACCAAGAGCTCTCTGTCTCTATCCCCCCCCTTCTCATCTTTTCCTCGCCAACCTCGATTTTCTAACCACCCCCTCTCTTCTCCTTCAATACGCCTCCCCTCCCCCTCCGCCATCTTCCTCCCCTCTTCCTCCACTCTCCTCCTCTTCCTCTCCTGTGGGCCATCAGAATTCATTACAGGCCAAGCTGATTCATGGCTCAGTCCCACATCACTGGCGAGCATGGAGGCATGCCTATAAATCTGCGGCTGCACACGCCACAAAATACACTGCATGCATGCGTAGCACATCAAAGATATGGGAAAAATTAACACACTGCATGAGTGTGAATGTGGACACACACACACACATCACAGAGACGCATGTAGAAAGCCATCAGTGCACAGCATCCACCCTGCGTTACCATCATTACAGGCAGCAACCTGCTGTGTGCCTTGCACATGGGGGGGAGGGGTGGGGGGCTTGAGGTCCCTTAACTGTGCAGACACTCTGCAAATAATGATTTTTCTCTGTGTGTGCGTGAGCGAGATAAAAAAAAGGGTATCTTGTAAGAAATCACCTGTGGCTTCACCACTGGGGTCTCGTTCACCTGCTGCTTGGCAACCAGTAACGTCCAATCACGTTCATACAGGTGCACCAGGCAGCATTTGGGATATGATGCGTCTCACTCTTGCTATGGGCGGACGCTTTCATGACAACGCGATTTAGCTCCTCCACCACCCCGAGCACCCCTTCATGAGTCTGCTGGAACCAATATTCAAGTGTTTGTTAGCGAGGCGTCGCTTCTCAGAGAATCCTCGCCGCTGCTCAGATTCACAATCATCATGACCGTGATGTTGTTTTCTAAAGCATTTGCTAGTTTCTGACTGTGGGAAAGAGTAAAACAAAGACTCCTCCAAAACCTCTGTATCTTTTTAACCGCATCATACATATTTAGGCATTTCTATACGATCTTCATTTTGATACCTAATGTAATGTTAGATTGTTTTCCACTTCCATTCGCTGAGCCCCACTGAAAGACTTTGGGGAGCCCCCCAGGGGAGGCCCGCTCTTTTGCAAACTTCAGTACATAGTACATTACATCGCGTTACTTGCTATAAGAAAAGTGCTCCGAGATAACCTCTGTTAGGATTTGGCGCTATATCAATAGAACATAATTACTCTCTTTATAAACAGCTTTGTTGTCATTTCGGCACCATCAGCGATTGGTCAAGAGAGGCAGGAAACACAGGCGAGAGAACAAAGGGCGTCGAACCAGGACCACTGGGATAAGGACCCAGCCCCAAAGCCATGCGCTCAACAGGTGAGCCACAGCGCCACCCCCAGGTAATGACACTTTTAACCACGTACCCCGCTGCAGCTGTGCATACGCATGGTGAAGCATGCCGAGTATTCTGAATGAAGAGGACCCCCGGCTGATATTCTGCACAGGTGAAATTAGAGCCGTCCTGTTGCACACGCTTGCTCGCTGTCATGACTTACTGGAAAACCAAAATGGAACCGAGCCATCTTTCATTTTACTAGCTCTGCCTGTGGTTCAAGCTAAAAAAAAAATGTCTGCCCTGGGAAAGCACCATTGACACAGCACTCTTTTTTTTTTTTATTATTGTGAAACTACAGCTGCTCTGATGAAAATGAGCAATGTCCATTTTTCACTTAAAGGTCAGTCATCTGTCACAGGATAATGGAAGTGGCAGTGTAACTCCAAACCACGTGTGGCTGAGCGACAGCAAATCATCCACCAGAGACAGGTAGGTCATTTCCGTATCCATGCACTCGTGGTTTAACAGGTAACGTACAAGGATGCTGTGCATTTAGGTGCGCGCCTGTGTTTCGGGCTGGTCCCACCAGAGTGGGGGATTTTGATAAGAAAAAAAAACGCTCGTTTTGTGAATGAAGAATGCTAACCTCAACAGACAAGGAGAAATTGTACTGCAGGTTTGGTGGAAATATGACAATAAAGTAGCTCATTTATCCCTGAGTGAGTGAGTGAGTGTGATGGCGATCACGTGCACATGGTAACATTTCTATTCAAGCCTTTTTGTCGAGGGAGAATGAGGGAGGCCAAGAGCCAGAAAGAAAAGACAGTGGAGTAATAAACGACAGCAAGTGCACCGTATAATGAGCGGAGCAGCAGAGATACAGGAAACGCAGGGCAAAGAGGAAAGGGGGAGAAATGTGATATTAAGGCGACCGGGGGGAATAAATATTCCTGATATCGCCCGCAGCGGCAGCGGCAGGCGGCGAGGCCTGGAACAAGCAGAGGAATGACTCCTGGTTTCTGAAAGGCGGCTGCATTATTCCGGCAGATATTAAAGGCCTCACACAGCCGTCGGACATTATGGGAGGTGATGGCAAGAGAGAGAGACTGTGTGTGGAAGGAGGAAGGAAGGAGTTTCCATTCCTTGCCCGACTATTTCGCTAAATAGAAGCAATTTGCAAACTAGTTTTACCGCCGGAACATTGCATCCACAATGTTGAAGCCGCTCTTGGTGTATTGTAAGTGCGTTGCCTTGAACATTAGGCAGCTAGCAAAAACAGAAGCAGCCACAGCATATCCAAGCCCCAGCCTTCTTTTCCTTTTATTATATATCGTTTGCATCTTACTGTTTATCAGAGTCTTGCAGAGGGCTACACAATGGATGATCTCATTGCACATATTGTAATGGGAAATGCTTGTACGGCATCCTGTGCCAAAACAAAACGCGCCGTCATTCCTGCCAACGGTGTGCAATCGACCTCCATTACAAAAAGGCAAGTTAATTAGGCAGAACCACAATGATTCATGGAGGCTTCCGCAACTGTCGATCCTGACCTTTATTATTTTCCATTTGTATTTCTGTAAAAAATACATTCGGCTACCAATTCCCATCATCCCTGCCTTTCTCCAGCGGATACTTTGTGCAGCGATGTAAATATTTTACTCCGTGGATGTTTTACTGCAGTTACTCTGTTGACCCGACTGTAAATAATGAAGGACAAGGAGCACGACCATCTCTGTACTCTTTGTTTACACCATGGCCACAGAGACATGCTTGTTGTGCTCAACCAGTAACCATAGCAACTGGAGAACCTCAAATCAACTTTATTTACGTAGCACCTTTCATACAAACATGCAGCCCAACGTGCTTCACAGAGCGAGGACAAAAAAAAACAGCACAGACGTACAAAAATAGAATAAAAGGGAAAAATTTGTTTTGCAAAGCTAAAAATGACGACAATAAAACAATAATGTGTTAAAAATAGATAAGAAAGGTCAATAATGAGTAAGCACAAGGCATAGAACTAGTATGAAAACCAAAGATTTAAAGACTAAAATCAAAGTAAAAGCCAGGTTCAAAGACATTTTCTTAATGTCGCTCAGATCCTCGGGCAGATTGTTCCACAGACTACGGCCACGGTCTCGCACCCTACCATGGTTTAAACAGACCGGCTATAGAAAATAATGGACTCTCTCGAGGGAACTCTACAAACTGCAGGGTATCTGCGGGGTCTTAAATATTAACATCCGCTCAGCAAAAATTAAAACCTTTGAAAAACTATTAAAACATCTTAATCTGCATTTTACAAGGTATTAGTTTTTGGAACAGATTCACACAGACTGTCTGGGTCTATATGCTTTAATTTAATTTATGCCCAGTGTTGTATTTCTTAGACCAAGCCGAAATGTTTGTTAATGAAAATGTGTTACTTTTAACGAACCTTGCCTTTGGGTTAGTCACTACTTTATTCTCTTGAGTTTTGTTCTCTCCCGGCTGATCTGAATTAGGTCAAACAGACGGTTTTGCAATCTCAAAATACATGTACTGGTATAATTCTGTAAATGTAAGTTAAGGTGCGGCACTGCAGACTTGAAATATGTTGAAAAGGTTTGAGGTGGATCCAGCAATACTGCCAGCCAATCAGGGTAGTGGATAAAGAAGGTGGGGCTCTAAAAGCCAAATAACATCAGAGCCTTTGGTGGACAAATATCACCAAAGTGCTTGATAGAGTGATTAAACAGTTTGTCACGAAAATTGAAAGAAAATAAATGCTGCACTTTGAAAGTTTAGCTACTGTGCTTCATTATCATGGGTCATAAATCTCGGTTGATTTCCATCTCCAGCATGTCAGCGGCTGTGTTTTCTGGGTCTTCCTGATGGCTCAAAAAGAGAAAAGGTAGGTCAGCTAATCGATACGGCATCGTCCCTTAGGCCGATGACGGCTTGATAGATGTACCTGCCAAAAGTCTGGAAATCCCAACATAAAAAAGGGTTTTAATAGGCCACTGGGCCAACACGCGCCGTCCATATGGCTTCAGTGAGTCCTGACAGATGACATCAAGTCACTCTCTGGTGGTTGTCTTCAAAGATGAGTGTGACGGCTTCACTTCTCCACAGGGAAGCTGAGAAATCACACGGAACGCTGAATTAAACATGACAGAGGATCCCATTTCCATATTTAAAAAAAAAAACCCAAAAAACACACCCGTTATTGATTTTCACAGGCTGTTAAAGATGGATTTGGGGTTTTGAAACGTTATACATTGATCAAGTCTTATCAATTCTTTGACTGCTCCGGTGAAGTCAGATTACAATATTATAAGAATACGCACTTTTGTCAATGAGAAAAATGCGTATTCTCTTGTTGCGATAAAATGTCTTTTATGTCTTTTTTTTTTGCCGCACGAAAAACAAACTTCTTGTGTACGAATTCTGATCTGACAGATTTGGAGTAGACATCCTCCAAAACAGATGAGGTACTTTTCCTCAAGTCAGTAAAGTAAAAGGAGACATTTGTCTTTAAATCATTCGAGCACAAACAACAAAGAACTCTATTGGCACAACGCAGCAGTGATCTACTCGTACTGTCTGTAAACGGTAGGAGAAGGTGGTTGTGTGAAAGTGGCTAGCAAAGAAAACAAAAAAAAAACAAAAAAAAACCTTAATCACTTCATCGCTCCTGGAGTGCATATAATGTGTCCTTTAAAGTAATGTCAGTAGTGGAAATCAACTGTGAATCTATGACCTTCTTTTGCAATTTGCCAGCCTGACACACATGCTGTTTCTACCTTCCCTGCAGCTCTGCAGCGTGCCATAAAAAAAAAACAAAAAAAAAAAAACTGCCAACAGTTACTCGTCTCCTGCTGGCTGTCAACTGCTATCCATCGCGCTTTTACTGCGAGGTTTCCCTCCGACTTGCTGGCACGATGAGACACTGTAAGCGAGTGTGTGCATCCTTTCTCCCAGGCTGGTGCTTGTGCAAGAGTTCGGCTGCAGGTTGTTGTTGTTGTTGCAGTGAATCCTTGCGTGGGCGATGCGTTCGCACGTGACTTTAGCGCGTCTTATGTTTTGGTTGGAACGATGAGCGATCAGGGGCCTGACCACCGGCCCCCACAGGGCAGCCAAGCATAGGCCGGGAGCTGTGCAGCAAACACAAATTTCTATTATGGCTCCTGCTAAGGACATATTTAACTGAAATGTAGTTATGACTGGTATGTGTTCACTGCCTAGGCTAGGCAGTGAACACATACCAGTCATAACAACATGTCAATGAGACTTAAATCTCCTTAACTGGATTTAAATGCCCGAGAGCAGCTCTGCAGTACAACAAGCAAGAAAGCAACAGATGCATACTGTAGTCTATGTTTAGGCTAATCCACTCTATGAACACACTGTAGACACTTCCTGAATGCTACATGGCCAACAGCATAGAGAGCCAAGCAAAGTACGTGGGCACCGAAACCTCACACCCATATGTGTTTGTTCGGGCCTTAATCTGCCGCTTTAAAAACAGCCTCCAATCTTCTGGAAACCTGGCTGCAGGGATTTGCGCCCATTCAGCCACAGAGAGAATTAGCGAAGTCGGCCACTGAACTTGAGCACGATAAGGCCCCCGGCTCCAGTCCGTTCTGGATTTGTTGGATGGGATTCAACAAATTTTGGGTCCAGATTTGGTTGGGACTAACCACTCATTTGTCGGATGTGGTTGAGGCCAGGGATCTGTGCAGGCCAGTCAAGTTCTTTGACAGACCTGCACTGGTTTTTTAAGTTAGGGTGTGCACGCGTGCATGCATATATCATATCATATAATATAATAACAGCTACTCTGGCATAAAATCCACACTAAACAAAATACTGTCGCCAAAAACGTTTTCACATCCGGTGACCGATAACATTACTGTATTGTCACCTTGCTACGCACTAGCGAAAAGGTGCTGAAATTTCGCCAAAGAAGCACAAAACTTACAATGTGCAATGCTGCCTGACATCGATCAGCCGTAACATCCAGACAGCACGGCACCCTGAGCGTCCCCATATGTAACAGACTGCGATGCTCTGTGTGTTCTGACGCCTTTCTATCAGAACCAGCATCACTGCTTCAGCAGTTTGAGCCACAGAAGCTCTTCTGTTGGATCGGACCACACGGGCCAGTCTTCACTGAGCCTTGGAAGGCTGGCCCGTGTGGCCATGACCCTGACGCCGGTTCAGAGGTTTTCCTCCCTTGGACTTCTGGTAGGTGCTGCCCCCTGCAGACCAGAACACCCCACAAGAGCTGCAGTGCTGGAGATGCTCTGACCCAGTCGTCCAGCCGTCACAGTTTGGTTCCTTGTCAAAGTCGCTCACAT